>JAHWFP010249560.1:0-107695 GCA_023313725.1 Lithobius niger
TCAATCCTGTTTGGAGCATCCTCGTGAACATTATTTGAACCAGCACATAATATGAATCTGCATTTAGGATGACTATGGACATCTGGTAGCCTAACAAACAGATCCTGGACCTTTGCTCGCGGAAATGTCCAAGTTCTTGAATCAGAGTGATCTCCTCCCCTAAGAGAGCGCGCGTGAGAGTCCTCTACAATAGAGGCAGCACCAATCCATTCCTTAGGTACAGTAGCACTAATATCTGGTACATGGGCAGAGCTACTTGAGGCACCAACACAATCCTCCCTCAGGTATGGTTTTATTCTTATTATTCTTGTTACATATTTTATTCTTGTTTTTTAATTTAAATAAATTGTTCTGCATAAGCTGCAAAGTATAAGTGACGCCACAGCCGAACACTATGAAACACACGTCGCTTATAATTTGTGTTAATACCACGCTTTATATCGGTATTCTTGTTTCACTTATTTTAAGGTTTTTTAAGGTCCTGTTAGCCTTAGCGATTTTGTGCATTAGGCTAATTCAGTTAGGTTCCAGTTCTTCTACCGGTTTGCCCTCACGTCTTTCTCTGGGTCTCCCTAGTCCTCCGCTACCAATTTTGCAACCTGATCCCTATTGTAAAAAGGGAAATTGTAGAATTAATGTCTTTTTCAACTGCTAAGGTTATCACTGTGGGAAGAGAGACAATATTATTTTTGTAATTCAAATAAATTGGACTGCATGAGCTGAAACGTAAAAGCAACTCTAGAGCTGACCACCATGATCCACACAGTCATCACTTTCGATTTGTCAGTACTACCCCCTGTACAAGTTTTCTTGTTTCACTTATTTTAAGAAATAGTTTTCTTTACTTCGTGCTCTGTACAGATTCTTCCATTGGCTTCTTATAACTTCACTTTCTGAATATCCCTCACATGGCGAAACTGCAGAATGTCAAGTGACGATGGCATGATGGTTTCTCTGCTGCATTTCAAGGCTCCAGATCAATGCAGTATAGTCCAGAATTAATTTGCCTCTAAACGACAAATCCGTTAAAAAATCACTCACCGTATATAGTACACTAAAGTCCACTGAAGGTTCTTCACATCTCTGCCGATACGGATTTACCATTTTACCGCTGCCCACGGATGTACACGTTTTGTAGCCACCCCTCCCCCCCCCTATTTGTGGACTTTTTTTTTGTAGGTTCATGAGAAATTAAAAGACATGATTTTTTTTTGTACAAAATGTAGCCACCCCCTCAGAGATCGGCGCCCTGGGATGCAGTTCCCTAAGCCCCATTTAAATACGCCCCTGCCCATACAACACATTTGATGACAAGAACATTCCGTGTGTTTATTTTTTAATTTTTTATTGAGTTCAGCAAGGTTTTTTCTTTCCTTCAAGAATTTTGGATTCCTATTACGCCTCTAAGACTACTCTTTTAGCAGGATTTGTGAATTGTGTGCTAAAAGCATGTACAACTTGGCGCTTCGGTCACACCTTAGGAACTTCTGGTATCCTGGGTGCCAACGAAATTATCTAAAAGAGAGTTTTAGGGTTTTGAGCTGATGCGGGTCTGAAAATGGTTAATACGCATGTCAAACCTGAGCTATTGACAGCTGTTGTCGTCTCAGCAATTGTAAATACGTATAATAAACTATCTGCAATTACCCTAATTTATCTTTATTACATCGTAAAGTTCTAGATGCATACACTTAAGAGTTGCTAAGATGTTTTTTTCTACTAATGAATTCAGCTTTGCTTTCGCCAATTTTAATTAAAAAAATTATTACTGACATTAATAACAATGTCAGTAATATTTTCTCGCGTAGGAATAACGGATATAATATTTTTGGGTCCATTTCTTTCCCTACTTTTTAGTTAAACGAACAAACTGCTATGGTCTGATCCCAAAATTTATCAATAGCCACGATACAAAACATAGGAAAAAAGTTACACGTATATGCATTGGCTGTTGAGATATTCATGCATAGTCCCGAACACAAAAGTTAGTAAACGTTAGTTTACATAACTTGGGTTTCAATAGGAACCCCTCAACAGCCAACATATTAACGTAATTAAGTGTTAGGAATATAAAGCAGCTGTTGATGGTTGTTTGTTTAATTTATTTACGAACAATATGGCGACTTCGTTCTGTGAAATCTTACAAACGATGAGCGTCTTTCAGACTTTCATCACTGGTAGTACAGGTAAAATGTCTTTTAGTACAGCCAAAACCTCCTAAATATAAGGCCATTTCCGCACTGGCAGAAGCGTCAGATCAAGATACACGCTAGTGTGTCGTCACCAAGTCCTTCGTTGCTGTTACATGTGCACAACAAGGGTAAGCACGTGTCTTTATCTGTAGGAAAAGTTTTATAGAGTACAACGAGCAGACGATAAATTACTTGCATGAAACAAAAATGTCTGAAACTTTGAGGGACACTCGGTCAGTAGGCCCCCGACTAGGGGAAAAGGTTTTGGTTCATCGGACGACTCTTTCTACGGTAAAATGTTAGTAAATATCGCTTTTTTTTCGCGTAACTGCTGGCTAGCTGATTAGCTACGATAGTTAGCTAGCAACTGGTGGCCGGAAGTCATGTTAAACTTTCCCTAGACTTTAAGAAACTGACCGTGAATGTATCAAGCTCACAAAATGAAACTTGTTGTTTGCATTTGGAGACATTAACTCTGCATACCTTTGGTGGAATGGAATAGAGGAAATGCCCTTGAGTTAACGCCCTTGGGTTGGCGCTAATGACCAAGTTGTCGACGCGCCATTAAGCCTCAATCCCCCCCTTGAGTTAGTGGCAGAACTGGCACTATTAAAACATTGTTCGGTATTGTTAACAACATTGTGCGGGCCGCGCATCTCGTGTATTTTTTTTTTGGCTGCATCTGAAAGGTTGGTCGGTTACCCGAAAATGACATTCATGGCATAACCTGGAAATATTATAGTATATACTATAATTTTCAAGAAGCTTATGGCTTGCGTAACTACCCCATACTAACGTTACGTTGCATCATTATTGCTAGTTAGTTTTACAGTTTTGTAGTTTGCTGGGGCTGATGATCCTAATGGTTGAAACTGTTCTCAAAAGAAAAAAAATATATATTTTGGAAACGTGTAATTTCTGTAGTATAGGCGTACTGCCGTAAAATGTAAACTGTAGGATTCCCAGGGATTCTCAGTGCAGACAAAAATGAAGAAAACTCTGTGGTATTGATACTGGGAATGCTGTAAAGCATCAACTAAACGTTACGTATTGCACGTACATAGACATAAACATCGATGTTAGGCAATTTCTTAAGCCATTAAACATTTTTTTTAGTTGTACCTCAGTTAGGATTGGGGTAGAGGGGGGCGAGGGTGCAAGTGTAAACTGGAGGGACGGGGAACACGATACAAAATATTCAACAAAACTTTACAAACTTAAACGTAAAATAACAATGATCGTACGTCAGGCCGTTTCACCAACAAGCAAACAAAAGTGGGGGGGGGATTGAGGCTTAATGGCGCGTCGACAACTTGGTCATTAGCGCCAACCTCAGTCACAGTGCAGTGGTCCGGGTTGCCACTGCACCACACATTACAGAGATGTTATTCAAACCCCTAATCTAAATCTTGTCATACATCTGTACCTCCTGCAAAAATCGAAAAACACCGGACAGGAGGACAGACTTATCGCCCAACTGACGCGCAATGTCATGCGGAAGATGGAACCGACGACGAAGACCATCAAGATGGCGACAATCAACAAGTAAGTGCCGGACCGTAAGTGGCCGTCGACACCAAGAACATTCAGGAGGGTCAACCCCCCGCAAAAGGAAACAGTGAGTAAGTCGGGTGTGACCAATTCGCAAACGGGCCAACACAACCTCCTCACGGCGACTGCGGCGACACGCCGAGTGCCACTCCTCGACAGTGCCTTTAATGGCCCGTAACTTATTACCGTCCTGTCTGTCCCACAAGGTTTGCCAAAAAGCGTGTAACCTCAGACGCAGAGTTAGAAAGGCATCTGACAAACAAAAGTGTATTTTTCCGTGAAGTTAGTAGTTATCTCTAGTTGGCATATAAAGAAATTATTCGACTAGAAATAAAAAAAAAGCACAAAATCATACACCCAAAACTTTACAGCCACCAACAGAAATGATATTTAAATTTTTTTAAAAGAAAGCAATACCGAAAATTCCTACGACTTAAAATTTAAACGTAAAGCTGCAACAAAAGGTCGCGACCAAAAACATAAAAGAACAAGACCATCGTATGATATATTACGTAGTTTAATAATCCAAAGTGGAGAAACATTGATTATGATGGAAAAAGCTTCAACAAAACTTTTTTTTCTTTACTCAAACGCACAGTAAAGAAGATTGCAGCTGAGATCATTTCGGAAACCATTAAACAAACAAACAAAAAAACTTGGTAACTTATATTCGAAGTGGCAGTCGGTACAGCCATCACCAAACAAAAACTTAAAATAAATTTTGTTTCAAGTCGTTCTGTTGCTGCGCTGACTGTGTTTCTGTGTTTCTAAAAATTGGGTTCACGACAATTCGTTCCAGGACATTTCGGTCCCGGTAAAAAAGCTAAATACAACAATTCGGTCCCAAGTCAACAAATTTTCCGAGTTTAAAAAAATAAAATGCCAGTTAAAGTTTCAGGACCAACTGTTACAAGTATGCTACAAATATAAAATTAAAATGTTTTCTGGCCAAGGGAGATGACGAAGAGTGATGCAATACTAATTTTCGGTGAATTATTTTAGCTAAAGGAATTTTCCAACTTTTGCTTACAACTTGAAATTTTTATTTTTTTCAAAATTTCTGGTCATTACGCCTAGGTACTACAGACAACTCATAAAAACCAGTTCATCCAAGAAAAATGTATCCAATTATGGGGGGGGGGGGGGGAAGATAAAGGAAATGTGACTTATTTTCAGGTGCAGCAATTTGTGAACGCTCCCCAATCGTTGCTGCAATTTCGAAACTTCGGTTCCTACTTCCTACACGTTTCGGTGTAAGTTCTCCCTTTGCGTCTTGAGCATTGGCCAAGACTTATGGCAACGCGCTTGGTCCGTATGAACAGCTTTGATGGTGCTCCATACCGTTAGTTGACTATGGTCAACCAAAAATCCAAAACCTCTGTTCCAGACATCCGCAGGATTGTTTGCCATTGTGCAATTTTTACATTGTTTTATAGTACTACATGGAGCTCTACTAATTATTTGCGTATATTTACATAAACCCACTTAACCACTCGGGCATGTTACTTTTTTTTTCTTTTTGCGTGACTGAATTTTCGTAGGGTTATCTTTTATACGGGACCGAATGGTTGCACTATTTGTAATTTTGGGACCGAATTATCTGGGACCGAGTTGTCCGGGACGAATTGTCATGGACCCCTTAAAATATCACAACCAGCACAGCTACATAACAACTTGATATCCAAACAAAAGACAATAAATTACATATTAAAAAAAACCTGCCTAGCTTCAGCCATTGAAAGCCAGTGATGCCAAAAAGAATCACGTCCACCTATCAGACACGCAAAGCAACTTTCAAACTGGGCGCATCAAATCATTAACAAATTGCGTAGGTTGTTTTTTGAGACCTTCAGAAACAGATCACAAAAACAGTGTGACTCTACACACTATAAATGCTACCAACTAACAGCTACAGTTCGAGTATACCACACCATTTTGAAGTAGTCCTTCAAAATGTTCCTGTAACTCACTCTTCAAGAAATACGATATTTCTGAACCATTCATGATTAAAATAAATAGAAAGCAATGTGCCGATTTTAAACGTTGCTTGCATGTCTGCTGGTTGGTAACCTGGCTGCTGTTTGATAGCACCGTCTTTCAATGGCTGAAACCAAGCTGGGCTTTGTTTACAATTTATTGTTTTTTCTTTAGAGTTAAATTATTACCTGCAAGGGAGGTTTGGTAAGGGACTCTCTCTCTTGATGCCAAGAAACGTACTTGTAAAGGTTACAAGATTTCTAATGTCTGTCAGAAATAATACATAGCAAAGCTCGTCGATTTTGTTGCGGAGACTGCCACCGATTCAGGAAGCCTTGCTGTAGCGCAGCAAACATCTTTGCAAGCTCGTGTACATGCACATTCAAACATTCACTACATTTCTGAATATATGGAATACTTACGGAATCATCGGTGATTTTGACATTCCAAAATGTAATTTCACGGCTTTCATTACTCGAGAATGCGTAATCTCCTATTTTTGTCACAGGTCCTGCTGATTGGCCGTTTTCAATTTCAATGATTCCTGGTGTGTTTGCAAAAGCATAATTCCCTATACTGATTATTGAAGAGCTCCTGATAGTAAGCATCGAGAGACGTGGTAAATTCGCAAAAGCGTAATCGCCAATACTGACTATTGAACAGTCTTCGATAAAAATGAATTGGACGTTTCGCAAGTCTGCAAAGACGTAATTGCCTATATTACAAAGAGGGCAATCAGCGATATTTATGACTTGTAATGCAGCTAATTTTGCGAAAGTGTAGTCAGCTATTTCACATGTTTCATCAACAATAACTAGCGATTGCAGATTTTTTGCTTCCTCAAGAAATCCTATCGTTTTTATCCGGTTTCCTTCTAAATGAACGTGTCGCAAAGTTTTCTCCATTCCTAAAAAAGAAATGATCAATCAGTACATTTTTTGTTAAATATGAGATAATAGTTCGGAAATGAAACAAAATAAACTGAAAATATACTGGCAGTTTAACGAAGTAGTAATAAAACCCTGAATGCAATCAATAATCGCCACTTCTTCTTGTGTTTTCAGCGCAAAGAGGTCACACTGTTCTTCCTCTTTTTTAATTTTTTAAAATTTGGTCACTTCTCCTTTTTTAAAACTTGCTTGAATTTTTGTTTGACTTATGCAGTTTTGCCTGTAATCGGCTGTCTGTTTGCACCTTTATGCAATTTTAAGTGTATTTTGTTTTTATTCCCTTGATAATGAGTTGGAGTCTGCTCGAAACGTCGGGTAGTGTTGACTTTGACATGTGCACTTTGGGCTTCTCTTGTTCTACATAATGAAGTAGTACACATTTTAGTTAAAAAAATTGGCTCGTATGAGCTGTCGTCAAATAATCAAGTAATTATGTTGTCGTCTTTGTTTCATAATAGGTCTATCTGATAACAGACGATTTACAACATGAACAGTTAATCGTGTGACATAAACTAGCGCCAATTCCTAGGTCTATGCTATTCCAGAGAAAAGAAACCTTGAAAAGCAAAGTGAAAATTAAAGTACATAGTTTGGTTCGTGATTTTGTAGCAAACAAACTCGTAGCCTTAAATTGCATACATGCATTTTGAAGCTTTATTTTATGTATTTACTGAGTGACGTCACTGATTTAGCCTGGGTTTTCGCTAACAATGAGAGATCGTTCTCCTCTCTATCAGGAAATATCAAACCGAAATAAATTATATATGTAGTAAGAACCGAAATTTGTCTTATTCAGCTACCTGGCATTACTACTTAATCTAGAACGGTTTGGGAGGTATTGACCGATAGCTAATGACTTCTACAAGCACATCTGAGGATTCAATATCCGTTTTTAAATGATAAAATACCATTTTTGAACGATACCATTTCGTAGCGCATATTTGAATGAATAGAGATGGCTTTATGAATTGGATTTACCACGGACTCGGGCAGGAAGACCATCGGTCCCAGAAACTTCACTGGCAACACTTGCACTTTGAAGAAATATCAATCATTATAGCTGGACCCATGCATGCTGCATGGTGATTGAATTTCCCGGACTTAGCCTCACCCAGTATTTGATCTTCTCAGGAAAGTAACTCGTGCTTTCAATTTATTTAACCCAGCCTCCCCCACACACACCTGCTCCCTCCCGGCCTGCAACTCCTTGCACCCCTCCCACGCTCCTCCATTGTTGGGTCTGAACACCTTCTTGCCCCCTAGCAATCCCAGTGTTTAGTTTCCTTAGGAAAGAAAATCACATTTCTCATTTATTTAACCACCTGCTCCCCCACGCACCCCTGCCCCCGCCCGGCCTGCACCTCCTAGTACCCCTCTCACAATCCTCCAGTGTAAGGTGTGAGCAGTTTCCCGCCCCTTGGCGCTGCCAGTATTTGGTCTCCTTAGGAAAGAAAATCGTATTTCTCATTTATTTAACCCCCGGTATCCCACAACACACCCCCTCCCGGGCCCCTTTCTATCTGCTCCCACCAACTCCCCTTGCACCCCCTTGCACATCGCTCCAAACTCCATTGTGGGGTCGGAATATCTCCCTGCCCTCCCTCCTCTGCAAACCCCTGTGTATCGTCTTACGCAAGTAAATCGTCTACACCACGATCTGATGTGACCCTGAATCGACCTTTGTTAACTGACATAATGACATTTACATTAGAAAAAATTGCTGAAATTTGATTTTAAGTCATTTTATAGTCATTACGCATTTGGCAACATACACTTAGGATCATAAATTCCTTAAGATAGCTCCTTAATTTATGAAACTGATATAACAGATATACACTTATCATTGGCTTCGTTGCTATCTAATTATCGTCGTTATCTTTGCAAGATAGACATTTATTATCACAATACATGTATTACAAAAGGTCAAACGATAAGGAATATTTCACACGATGCATAGCGAGAGCTCTATCAATGCCTTCAAAATCAATAACAATCAACTACACATTTGGCTACAATTTTGGTTCACGTCGTATATCATTGCTGCCGTCCAAACTATACCTGGTTGTGCCGAATATGTCATTGTTTGCTGGCTATACGGCCTGTCTTTGTTGATTTTGTTGATGAAAATCCATGTTCAACCAGAAATATTGTAGTTTCAAACCCATCATTTAGGAGCCTGGCAGCCTGATCAGAATGAAAGCCTTATTTATTTCGTAGCTAAGGGCTTCAAGATCATAGTTGATTTTTTTTTTCAAACCTAGCAGTGCAACAATCACTGAGTACTCTGCTGATGTTGTTTGTTTATCGCTTGGTTAACAAATTTTACCTGAGTATATGAACAAGAATCACTTATAACACTATCAACTCACCATAACGTGTGTCACTTTGTTTTTAAAGATCATACCAAATGATCATTTCCAAATAATTATGTTTTATCAGAATGGTTAGTTACCTTAAAAGTACTTAAATAGAGTTTGAGGAACTGTACGGGAGCGCATAAAGGGATGGAGGGAGTAACAGTTAAGGAAATACAACATCGTAGACATTTAATCATAGTTATTGAAGACCAGAAAAAAAGCTGCTAAGTAACTTTTAGAATGTTGATAGAATGTGGAGCGGGGAGGATGCGATAGTAATAAATCACGCCCAAAAAAAGAAGCCACATCATTTTATGATTAGAACTAAATTCACCCGGGTTGGCGTCTAGTTATCAATAAACTATCAAAGCATTTGCTTTCTCTTTTTTGATTTCTTACCATTGAAATAGATAACCCTATATTTTTTATTCAGTTTTAAGAACATGCAACTTATTTACCGAAGTTAAGAAGGAAGCGTTAGTCGTTATAACGATTTCTTTTTTATCATTAAAAGCTACTTCGGTTTATTATACATCCATATAAAAGCAACTCATTTCTAATGCTCCTTAGTCTTCAAATAAAAAAGGATCATTTTTCATGTATTTTTCGTTTGTTTCTAAAATTTAAGAGATTTTTCTTATCCCTTTACAAAAATTGTCCAATTGTTTTTAGCTGTCCATTAATTCTTCGTTGCTTGATGCATCAATGTTTGGCTATATTAATTGCTTAGCTGAAAAATAATATTTTCAGGCACCTGAAGCAGCTTATCTGATCATGACTGGAAAAGGGTTCTTGGCCAACCAGTCAGTGCTACCCATTGTAGTTGGAGTCAGAATTCTTCATCAACTATGGATCCATTCTATTGGAGGGTACTCGGTTCAAATCCTTAGGTTTCCTGGATTTGTTTCTCTTTCTAAAATGTCCAAGCACTTTATGTTACTGAAGGACTACAAGTGATCCTTTAATTACATAAATCATTCCTATCCAACACATAAATAACTCATAAACACCAATTACAAATCAACCTTAGCTGAATAACTTACCTTTTAAGACGTTTCTTTCAACTACTTCTAAAGAATTGTTGAAGAGAACTACATTGGCAAACGTAGCATTTCCAAAAACTCCATCCGGTACTAACTTTAACGTGGAATTTGCAAGTACAAAGAATGACATGTATAGACCTGAAGGGTTCTTCAGCCTTGCAAATATGGATACCAACTCTTCTGGAGATGAGATATTCTCACAAACGATTCGATTACCCTCATCAGTAATGTCACGAAATATCTCACAAGGAGATGGATTCCATTCTTCTGGCAGAGGTGTTCTGAAATGTTTCTGCCACTCATTATTGCCATACGGAGTAGGCTCCATTCCTTGGTCTTCATCACCAAGTACGCCAACATCAAATGCCACAAGTAGTCCTAAAACCATACCACATCGTTGACCTGGAAAAATTCTGTCCATTAAACATGATGATGGACGCCATCTTGATTTATGCGAACTGGTACCCACCATTACCCATCCTACCTTGCAAATCTATTATCAGCCGAAAAAAACTGGGGACTTCAAAACATGTTTGACCCTAACCGCTGTTCTGGAGAGTACATTTCCATGACTCACACGTAAAAGCTATGCTATACACAACAGCTACTAGTTTTTTAAAAAATCATGTGCAATACTGAGATTGTTAGGTAAGCTTTTATCCAGGCATCACTTTTCACATGAAAACACTCGATAAATTTGGCATAAACACTTGTATATTCGATTAGGACACACATCTAATCATCTTTAGAAGTAAAAGGTAGAAAAGGTTTACATAAAAGGTTTAAAAATCAGACTTGTGTCTGCTGTCAAGAGAGGCTGTGAGTTAAATTTCGTGGGGGCAGCCATCTTGGATTTTGAAGTCACCTATTAGGATGATGGATGCAGATACTATCGGATGATGGCTTTCTATTTTTCTCCAGTGAAAGTGATCAAGATTGAATTGGTTAATGATGAAAGCTCTATTTTTTTGTAATTTCATGGTTTTCTAGTTGGTACTTGTATCTGAAGTGTTTCTGGTGGTGGAGAATGTAAGATTTCTGAAAAACATGAAGATGAGAAGTTGTTTTGTTTATACCATGCTATTGAATTTGTTTGTAAGGTGATGCCTACTAGATGATGCTACAGATGGTCAGTTTAAGATAGGCCCATCATTCGATATACCTCAGGTCACATGAAGCACATGCTATGGCATACACAACGTTTTGGTAGAAATATTAAACTTGAGGGTTGTCTGGTTGGCTTTGCCACATCTCTCAAATGCTGGTTTGTCTAGATTATACGTCCTGATGTTAATGTATGGGAGGGTACCTTATGGTCTGGGCGAATATGTTTGGGTTGTGATTAGGCAAAGCATGGCGGGTGGTGGTGGAGGGGTCTGGAACATTTTGCAGAGGTGTAGAAATAGGCTTGGGAGGGATAAGGTGAAAAGTGCGATGGTATTATGTGGGGAGGTGGTAGTAAAAAGGCCGAGAGGGTGATTGAGTGTGGGGAAGTGAGCAAATCAAAGCAGAGATTGGGGAAGGATTGGATGGGGCACAGGAAAAGTGAAATTACGGCTGGTGTTACGTGTAGAGGGATAGCAAGGTGTCGAGAGGGGGTGTGAAGGTGAAGTGGAAGAGTGTGGGTGGTCGAGGGTGTGGAGGCAGAGGAAAACAGATGCAGATTGGCAGTGATGGGAAGAGGGGCAGAGTGAATGGAAACGAGCTGGGCAAGCTGGGAACAGTCGACAAGGTTGGAATTAAGGGTTAGTAGTCATGGGAAAAGGCTGGGGACAAGGGTGTTGAGGATATGGTCTGGGTAGTAGTTTTGAAACAACATTTAACAAGCAAAGAAAGGGTTCCTATTACAGAGGTGTTTGATAATAATTCTGTCAGTTTTGTATCGCCAGCCAGTGATGGTCTGATCACGTCCCATTGTGCATTTAATTTTTACAGTGAGGGTTTTAGTATCTGCATGTGTCAAAGGGAATTGAAATTAATGGTACTGCCTGTTTGGGTAGGTTTTATGCAGTGGGCATGGCGGACTGTCCCATCCAAGTTACCGGAAAATGTTACCGGAAAAGTGTCGCCCCCCCCCCCCGAAGCAGCCACAAGGTGAATACTTTACAATTACCAGGCTTCATAACATACACGCAGCTTCTGGTAACGACTGGGAGTTCCATTAGAAGATACCTAACATAATCTCCATTTTTAACAATATTGTTTGTTTCTCAAAGTCCAAATTTGGGTAAGAAGCTATTACTTAAAATTATTTAAAATTCGCAGTTTCCATAAATACACCAAAAATGTTATCCATTTTTAAACATTGTTGGCTGATTTTACAGCCTCAAATTAGTTTAGCAGCCACGACATCGACAGTACTTTTTTCCACTCTAAAATTCAATAAAATAAACCCTGACATTTTGACAATAATTACACACCGAAATTAGAAATAAATTTCTGCAAAGGTTTGGTTTTGATACCTAAAAACACTAAATTCTCTACACGCAAAAATCTGAATGCCTAATTTGACAGACAGCCTAACATGCATGTTATT
Source organism: Lithobius niger (assembly GCA_023313725.1). Taxonomy (NCBI): domain Eukaryota; kingdom Metazoa; phylum Arthropoda; class Chilopoda; order Lithobiomorpha; family Lithobiidae; genus Lithobius; species Lithobius niger. The sequence goes on from JAHWFP010249560.1 coordinate 12,607, forward strand.
TATTGTATCAAGAATTTGTAGGAGTATGGAGTAAATATTGAACCTTACCTTAATAAAATCTCTCTCAATGGTTAAGTCACCTTCTACTTACAAGACATACTGGAAAATTACTAGTACTTCCCTTCTACACACCAAGCATGAAAACGTTTTATGAAATATCTTCCTAAACACACCCCACCCTCGAGATTACCCCCAACATTATTCCTCTTCTGTGTGCAACATGCCTGCCAAGACTACACACACGAATCAAATAACTTATAATTCACATGTGACCAGTCAGCAGGTATGGGTTGATCAGTCATCACGCAGGGGCTGTTCAAATCTACGCCATTCCTAATCCTTTCAAAACAACAGAAAATGGAAGCCACATATTTGAGTTAGGACTAGTTTAAAGCAAGGGGTGAGACTTTGAAGGGTTCATGCTTTTTCTTACCATTTGCATTTAGTTCCAAAATGCCTTTATAAAATGGCTGATTCCAAGTTGTTTTCCCATTTTGTATACTTTGGAGAATTTTTTGTTTGTGATATTTTACCCACCTGACACTATTCAGCTGTGTACGACTACAACAGGTGGCAATGCAGACAGACATATTGGCATATAAATCTTGACAAGAGGAAAATTGAAATTCATTTTTAGTCAGAGACTATTCAGCCTACCTTGTTGAAATTTCCAATTGGGTATTGAGTGGATGGCATTGTACCCAAGGGTTTTGTTTTATGTGACTGGGACAAACAACATTAAAAAAAATAAGCAGTAAAACTACTTGACCTACGGCAAATTCAATAAAAAAAATCACATAATTTTTTCATTTAGATTAAACACACACAAAACTGAAAAGATTCCTTGAATAGAACACTCCCTGTGTGGTTCCCCCATGTTAAGTAGTTTGGGTGAAAATAGCATGGATTTTCGATGCAATGTTAACAAAATGATTTTTTTTTAAATTATTGAAGCACTCTTTAAAAAACCTCTCTTGTCATGTGAGACAAGCACTGGAGATTTAGGCCTAACTGGTTTGAAGGCCAATCTATTCGTTTGCTCTTGCAGTGCAGCAAGACTTGATCTGACAACGTGTCCTAATTCCTGGTAATGACATAATCGAATGAATATTGCATCCAAAATTTTATGGAACACCAGCAAAAACCGCAACGTCATTAAAATGAGAGTAAATGCAATTTAAAATAAATTTCTATGCGCTCTGCCTACAGCAGGCCCAAATCCTGTTTCCTAGTAATAATAATAGCATAGTCTGATGTATGAAGAAAATGATATTATGGTTTTAATAATTGCACTAGTAGTAGTAATATTATATTTCCCCAGACTGCGTTAGTACTTTGCCAATTAATGTTTGCAAAAAAACTTTAAACACAACTATCAGAACCATACCGAAATGACTAACTACTGTACTAACTAATAAAAAGAATTACTGGTTAATAAAAAGGAAGCTTTTAAATTTTCCCAACTCATGTTAAATGAACTACACTCAGAATTTTAGGTAATATTTTTAATATATAGACAAATATCGTCTTTCTAAAATAAATAGGCTTCTGTTGAACTTACAGAACACAGTCATCTCTGCAGCAAAGGAGGAATACACTGCACTTCTGTATTTATTTCCTGGCACACCATACAGTCTAGTTAGCGTAACAGGATATGACCAATAGCATTGTGCTATTATACAAAGTAAAAAAAAATCGGTCAGACTATTCGCTCTATGCTTTTTGGTTATTGGGAAGCCGGATGCTGTGCATGCTACCTTTTGATGACAAATAATGCCTATTACAATTTCTGTGTAAGAGGGAACCTATAAATCAACTAACACGTGATCCAGTCAGTAGGAGAAAATTCACAAAAACATTGGATGTTGTTTGTATGTTTGAATAGTTGTCTATTCGGCACTAACTATTCAACGAAAAATGTACATGCATCACTAGTTTATTCACTTTCGGAATACTAAAAAAAAATCTAATTTATATTCATGCAGCTTCCAGTAGCTTACGACATAGCGAAAGCAGCCACTAAAGCTGACTGTTTCAATTTAAAGCTTTAATGTTTAATCAACAAATCTAACAATGCTTTATTTCTACTCGTTTGTTTTTGTGCACTTGTAAACCATTTATTATTTTTTTTTTAATTTGGCTGATTTAATTTCTTTATTTACTTGTGTTGGTTAATTTTTTTAATGTTTGATACTAGTTCAGTTTACTAACTAATCCAAACGTATGATGGTTAGCACGGCTATCTTGGTCTTAAGGTCAAGCCTGGCTTCACCTCTCCCCTGTGAATTGAGGAGAAAGGAACCATGTAACTTACTGTCCTCATAGTCAATTGTGCAATGTTTAAGATCTTATGGTGTTCTTGGAAAAATGGTCATTCTCCGTGCCGAGATAATTTTAAAAGTACAAACAGTAATGCGAATGTATATTTTTCAACATACTCGAACCATTCTAGAGAAAACTTGGATATTCAATGGGTGACATCGTACTGAACAGGCTGACTGAAAATGACTGCTGCACGCTGACGGTGTTCGTGATACTGACAACAACCAAAGTCCGGTAGAGTCTAGAGATCATAGAATAGAAGCTGTTAGTCTGAAGATTGAAAGGCTTTTTCAGTTTTTCAAATCTCAGCATTTCGTTCATTCCGTATTTTAAGAAGGAACGAATACATGAAAATGCCATCCTTGATGTTGGTAGTCATTTGTAGTCGTTATACTTTTGCGGAAATTTAATCATCCAATAAAACGTGTAGCAGGCCATTTCAGAACACTTAGAATTCAAAAGTAAATTGAGCACAAGAAAGGTTAGCAAGCGGAATAATTACAACAAAAATGCAGTCTCTTGTTTTATGGCATCTCTTGTGATAGAGCAGTGACACGACGTAGTACTATTGTATATAACTCTATGCTGGAGCCTTAGGGTTAGCTGCAAGGGGAACTGCAGAGAGAAACAGAAGGGCGTCATACTGAAGCCGATGCTGTGAAGAATGATTTCTTAGACCTAAAACACGCGATTTTTGTTGTTGGAGAAAACAACGTTATTTTAAGCCTAAGAAATCCGCTCTTCCGTTGTTTTTCCCTCCATTTTTATGTAGTACACCTTGTAGTTATGCCCTCCAAAACCCATACTGGTGGCAATCTGGTGCCAATATGGCAGCAAATGTCACTGCTCTGTACTGACTAACATAAGGCATATGAAGAGTTTGGCTACGTCATTTTGTACGTTTCAAACAACGATTTTAACTGTTAGCTTGATTAAGACTTAATTTAATTTTTAAGTCTCGGTAGCATCTTATGTTAGCTTTTGCGAGGACTGCTAGTTAAAGCACGAATTTCAAATATTTACATCACAAAAACGGTTTCATCAATTGAGATGAATGCATTTTGCAGTTTAGTTGTTTAGTGACCGACCTTAATGCCCAAAGCAATAATACTAACATTGTACCCAAGGACGGTAAACTGAAAACCGGCTGAAACGTGTTAAATCAATGTGTAATTTTTCTGCTTTCTTGAACTTCTTTTTCTTGAACAGCTTCTTCCATTAAGAACTAAAAATAGTGTGCAACCTATAATTTTAGACTAAAATGCCATAGATAATGGCCACTAATTATAATATGCTCAATCATGCTCTGACGCCAGGGTGGACAGGAGGCATCTTCAATTCCCCCAAATCATGTAATTCATTGTAAGGTATAGTAGAAGGCATTGTTCGTAGTAAACAAAGTACTGTTTCAGCATGAGTGATCTTAGCGTGCAAAATCATTCAACTGATCAATAAATTAAACGATTAAAATAATTGTGCTATGTTTTAACGAAAAATGACAATTATAACCAAATTTGAAATAAAGCATTAACTTTCAGCTATAGAAAAAAACATACCTTTATTTAAAAATCTGTTTCACTGGTGGAATGATATAGAACTGAGTGTGACGTCATTTCGTTTCAGGCAATGGAGCATCCTTAGCTTCCATCACGTAATGACCAGTGCTCACGTAGTTTTTTTTACCATTTCTATTATGTGTTAGTTTTGGGTTTAACTTAATTTTTTTTCTTTGCGAATGCCCAAAATCGGAAGCACTGACCTAGGATATAATGAATCAATTTTAAAATTTTATATTTTACCAGGGCCTTTTGAATGCTGTTTGAATGCGACTACAATATTCTTGTTGCTGTTGCTATTCTTGTTGGCGAAACGTTGCCCCTTCTAGAGAAAGAGCCAATGAATCGATTTCCAATTTTTATAACTTAAAGTGTAGGCATTAACAAGGGCTGGAGCCTTTTTAACTCTATTTTAATGTGACAAGATTCTTGTTGTTGCTCTTCTTTTGAGTTTTACTCTCACCTAGACATCGAAACAGTGAACAGAGTTTTCAAATTTTATACCTTAAACGTTATATTAGGTGATTTTAAGGTGACAGTCATTTCAAGGTGATCACAATATTGTTGTTGTTGTTTTTCTTGTTGGGACAAAAAAAAATAATAGATATTAGTAGTAAAAAACGCTTTCACATTAAAATATGGATGAAAGCCTTAACAAAACTTAATGGTGTAAGGGAACAGACCAAGCCCAAAGGATTAAAGTACGACCACTCGTGGATATTTGGGGCTCATACTGTCATGTAAATTTTTAAGTCTGTTCCTACTAGTTACAAAGAAGCAATGGCTGGTCTTGAAACTGATATGTGGCTGTAGGCAATACAGATCTAGACAGCCATTATGGAACAGATGAATGTGCTGGACGTGATGCCGTATCCCGCCGGTGAAGTTAGGGCTGATCAAGTTTATGGAAAAATATCATCGCCTATGATGATGACTGCTTCAGTGCAAGTTCTTATTGCCCTAACGGCATACCTATAGTATAGTATTAGGGCCACAGATATTTGTGGGGCTTATTTATACGGATTAATTGACAGGGTCATACATTTGCGTGTGCTAGATGGGTTATATCTTCCAAGGGTGATAGGTCTACTGTGTGTCTCCTTAAAAAAAATCACTTTGCAGCCTGAAACAAGCAGGTCACAGATGGTTTGAACAATGAAAGCATTTGTGCTCACGTTCAGTTTCTCGCAGAGTTGATCTGACCCTTGCCTTGTATGTTCTTCTGAGTCGCGGGTGAGGACCTATTGTTGATGGGAGTCCATGTTGAAGACATATGCTTTGGGGGGCCCGATGCACTCATCGAAGAAGCCCTCACCATGATTGGAGGATACTTGGCAATATCTGAAACCCTGAACTTTCTTTATTGGGGTTTATTGATCGAAATAACAGATGCGGTATTTTATTGTTTGAGGCTGGATATGGTGCCTAAATACTTAACGTATAAAAAATGAAAGATTGTAAGGGAGTGGCACTGCCATCACTGGTGTCGCATAATTAGATCAGTGTGAGGATTTGCCACTGGTTGATGCAACATTGTATCAGCTCGTCAAAGGGTTCTACTATTCCTGGCTAGTCAGACACAGCCTGACATCTCGTACAGTGTTAGTACTCTCACGATACAATAAATGTCCTCGTGAGATACACTGGACTGCAGTGAAGCGTATCTCATGATATTTAGAAAACACGAGTTATTATAAGCTACAGTTTTTCTGGGGAATAAATGTAGCCTATAGGTGTTTCGAATGCCACTTGGGACGTTAGAAAGGGTAGCCAGGGATTTTCGGGCATGCCATAAAATCGACCGGTAGCATTATTGTGTGGAAATGAACAAATGAGAAAATTGTTGTCCTAAGTGCTGTAGAATCAGAACTGACGGCCAAGACAGACTGTGGCATGGACCTGAAATAGGTCATGGAGATGATGTGGAATTCGGATATAAACACCTGGTAAGTACCCAGCCCCCTTACACACCAATAGCCAAGGAGGCATAGACTTGATTAACAGCCTGTCAAGTCGTTGCAGGAAGTTATGGATCCTTAGGGAATTAATTGAGAGAATGGTGATTTTCTTGAAATTCCTGGTGGGTCATGTGCATCTAACGGCTAATGTGTTGACTCGTCCTGGTACGAAAGATAAATTAGAGAATTTCATGTTGGATTTCCATATAAGCCATGACATTGTCTTCCCAAATCAGTTATAGATATGTACATTTTTTCATCTGGGTCCAATTGTATTCCTTTCACTCATGTTTAACTGATATTTTCTTCAGATTGAGTATTGAGTCTAATAAAATGTACTAAAACTGGTATTGTTTTTGGGCAAATCGCCTAACTTGAATTTGGTTTTCCTGACATGGGTAAGCAATTTGTCTTTCCACAAACCTTTATAAACATTTTATTAGCAAATAACAAAGTGTAATTTGAATTTGATGTCCAACAGATAACTACAGTGAAACTTGTGTTTGTTGTTTAAACGGTGCCCCTGTCTACCCAAGACCTCGTACTGGGGAGGGAATGGGTACTGTGGGATGGTTTTCCTGACACCGGGACCGTGCCCACTTTGGGTATTCCCCTAGCGCCGGTTTGGAAAGACTGGTAATATTGTTTTCGTGAACTTCACCGGCATAACACTAGTGTTCATTGAGATAGGTTTTTGATCCAAAAAAGCTGTTTCACACTGAGTTGTGATTGTTGCGATTCTCTAAGTGGAGCTTGTCATTATGCTGAAGGGCACGACAACGTGTTTAATCGATTGTTCACAGCTATGTAGGCAGTTGTTGTTTTGCCTACCCGCTTGTTGTATTTGCCCCCCTTTTACCAAATTTGTATGACACAGTTTTTTTTTTAATTTATCTAGTGCTTTTTTTTTGGTCTACTTCATGTTGGTGAGATGAACTTGTGTGAAAGAGCAGAAGAGGCCTATTTGCCATTTTTTAGGCCTGACTTGACGTTTGGGATTCCAGTGTGGCATTCGTTGCAGAACGGAGCTGCCGAAATACAAGTCGCATTAGTTGATATGATGCGCTGAATGATTACAGGCTGGTAGTAGTCAAGTACACTTACTGTGAACTCATTGACTGGGCGAAAGCTTCTATTTTGACCTGTTTATAGTGTGATTGGGCTTAGACTGGTAGTAGTGTTTTGCGTAACTGAAAAAAACCTTTCATGCTTTAGTAAACTTTGACTATGTGTCAAGTGCAAATGAGACCAAAGCTAAAAAAAAAGGTGACTCGAAGCGAATTGAACTCGTTGTAATCCTATCCTCTTATTTCTCCCCAATGTTTCTCTGAATAAATGCAAATATTTGGGCCCAACAGAACAAAAATACTTTGTAAATCTTCTCAGACTGGGTAAAACGCTTATGCGTTGCTACTTGTAGTTTCACGGACCTCACTATTGATCTTTTAATAAGCGAGTATTAAAGTTTGTTAAGAAAAGTAATCTGAAACTGTGCCGATAAAAATCACGCTCTACTACCTCTGGTTGTTAAGATCTAAGCGCACCCCATTTACAGACTCATGGGCACTAATCATCTCACGTCCATCAACAGTCTTTTAGATGGCTAGAGATCGAACCAGCAAATAGATTTTTTCAATTTTTATACCTTAAAGCATTAGTATTAAAGAGGCCCAGATTCATATAGTTATTTTTAGGTGATTTTAAGGTCACGTGACCAAAAGTCTTATGGGTGGCTTGAATATAAAAATAATGTTGGAGGCCAAACAAATTCTGGCACGTTTTGCTGTACGTAACCGAGTGGGTTGCATTTAAATAACTTAGTCGCTATTATTTAATAAGATAACATTTATACTACTCTGTTTAACAGACGCAAACAACCCTCTGTAGCGGCAATGCAGTCGTAATGTTGTGGGGCTGTTCTATTAAGGTAATCACTTGATAGGCTTAAAAGTGATTTGGGTCTAAAACACTAAACCTTAAATACTACGTACAATAACGCACTGTCCTCGATCCACTAAATCTACCCAACCCAGACTATGACTTGTTTTAACACGTAGTTGAGAGCCAAATAAATTTGACGGAGTAAATGTTGTACTACATTTGACACTTAGCAAAAGTACACTTTGCAAACATTCACTTGTAGGCTAGCAAATTGCTTGTTTGTACTCTTTACAATTGTTGCCAAATAAATTTATTCTTAAAAATGGCTTCAAATGTCATTTAAACTTAATTGTCTTGCACATAAATGACACCTTTGCTTACAAGAATCTTTAGCTTTTGTGTCATTTTAAGCCAAAATTTTAAACGATTAATATAACAATTTGTTGGCATACTTTTGGCTGCTCTGTATGCTGTTAGTAGCATGACAAAATTTACACCTTCCATCTAATGCAGACGTAGTGCAAACACTTAATGATAAATTAGTATTTTTAAGTGCCTTTAAAAGAGAGACAAATTGTTTTACCCTGACAGCATTTGAATTAGCAACTATTTTTTTCAGCCGAAAATACCCAGTAAACAATAGTCTCTGGTCAGTGTACTTCGGCTACTTCTGGTCTTCGGCTACTTCGGGTACTTCTGCACTTGAATTAGAAACTATTTTTTTCAGCCGAAAATACCCAGCAAACAATAGTCTCTGGTCAGTGTACTTCGGCTACTTCGGCCACTTCTGGTCAGTGTACTTCGGCTAGTGGCTAGTGTACTTCGGCTAACAGTTGCTGAATTTCTCCCCAACTCGTAATTGATTCTTCGCCCTAAAGTATGAGTAATTGTCACTCAACAACCCGATGGCACCAAGTACCTCATCGCTCGTAGCTTAGATGTCCATCCTACTGTTGAAAACCTCGCAGCTGCTGAGATTCCTCCAACGTGGTAGACACCAGTCTCTTCTCCAGCAAGCAAGTGTTAATAATTTAATCTGTTAACCCCATGCTGGTCCCTCACTAAAACTGGGGTGCCAGCAAGTTGATATGGTATTAATAAAAAATAAACAACAAAGTTATACCCACTCTCGTCGCCATTGCAATATTAAAGACCTGCTAGTTTGGTCTGGAATGAAGAGAGGCAACAATATCTTAGTGGTACAAGCAGCCGCTGCTCGTACCACTAAGATGTTGTTGTTGGTGGGCTGCGCCTCCTTATGTAAACTTTATTACGGGTGTATACACCACCTAGAGGAGGTGCATAAACTACCTACTTGCAATTGCCCTGGTGGTCAATAACGAAATCCGTGTGAGATGTGCTCCCATAAAGGAAAGCACACCAGAGATACTCCAGTAACAATGTCAATTCTCATAGTTATCCCGCGATTTTTATTGATGGAAAGATACTTACGTGGTTATAACGGCTAATAATTTAATTGGAAGTTCTTTTATTCATAAGTAGTAGCTCTTCTATCTCCAAAATCATATGCCTTTTGCGCAAGTTACCTGAACTGATGATACCGTACAGAAGTTCAGGTACAGAAGTTCACAACCACTCAAGCCAATTTCCTCTTTAACTTCCATGCAAACTCCAGTCATCCTCTTCTCAATTCTCATTCAACCCCATCACTCAACACACACCCAAGATTCCTGTAGGTTTCTAAGTACATCACTGATCTCCCTTGTTATTTTTTTTAAATTTACAACAGCCTAGTAACTTGGTGATTTTTGTTACGATAACATACTGCCCCTTGCATGCTTTTCTTAACAATGGTTAAGGTCTACCGAGCAATCATTCTCCACATACTCCTAGAAAATCGCAGTTAAACCGCACGTTTGTACAGTTTGTACGTGCATATAAACTGTTTTGCACTGTAGCCCATTTGATATTTAGAACATTTAATATTTGGAAGATGCTACAAGTTCCTATTCCCATACATACAGCTTACATGCACAGTCAACATGCTTGCTTGTAACTATCAAAAGAAAAACTGGATTACAACTCTTTATGTTGGAGAAATTTTATTCCTCAGTTCGTTTTCTGCTATTAGGTATAATGAACAGAAATTAGCTTGTCCAATGAGAAAAAAATGTTTTTAATGCATTTTACATTTGAAACTAATGAGGTTATTATAGATTAATGCCTCCGTTTATTGCTGTTTTCTTTCGTGAGGGTTATGCGGCAACAGTAGAATTCTCTTGACAGGTTTCTGGTTTTCTCGTGCAGGTGTGTTCAGCTAGGATCTTGCCATCTTTGTATCGGATACGCAATTTTGTTTGGACATTTGTTTTAGTGGTAATCCAATCAATGGACTCATCACATTTGAATTCACCTGGAAAGATATGTTCAAAACTAATGATAGAGAGCAAAGTGATATTGAGACTATTAAATGTTGGAACAGAGAAAGTGAGAGATATCAAACTAATAGTTGTATTAGCAAACTGGAAAAGTGGAAACAGCAAGGTAACAATTCAACTAGTAAACTGTGGAAGGTTCAAAACAGGCGACAATAAACTAGTAAACTACAAAGTGGACATAGAAGCGAAAATTAAATTAGTAAACTGTGGGAAGGAATATTTCTCAGTTTTCAGTTTTTTTTCCCTCAAATATTTTTGTCACAAATATAACTAATGGCACTAATTCTATTTATCTGTCTGCCCCTCCTTTTATATAACTTTTATGTCGCTTTTTTTACGTAATACTCCTTTGCTCTTCTTCTTCCAATCTAAGACGCCATTTTGGTTTACGGTTTAGTTGTCCCAAATGTTTGTATATATGCTTGACCTCCTCATAACTTCGAGGACTGATTTCTAGGATGTTAACGTTAACGAAGTAGACGAGGTTTATTCTATAGATTCACGGACGATGTTATTCCTTCCTAACAAGTGGGAGACTAGAGCCAAAGCTGGAAGTGTAGTGAGCAAAAGAGAGCAAGAACTCGGAGAGAACATCCCTTGATGTTAACACTGAATAAACGTTATTATGGACCAGAAGTAAGGCAGTGGGATCGTAGAACTACTGACTCTACCATCCAAAGGGGGATCCACGACAATACGGCATGCAGGGGAGTAGATATAGACGAGGTCTGTTTTGATGGGTCCCCTTCATTTTAGGAGGTCTGTGGCAATGGAAGCCATGCTCGTACTACTCCTTATAACGTAGAAACAAAAAAGAAAAATGCTAGAAGTGGATCCTACCTTCTCCTTTTCATCATGTTAACATAAACTATTTCTGACAAACGAAATGTGAATGAAACCTCCAATGAGAACTCGATCAAGACGGTGCCTAACCCGAGTCGTGACATAAACTTGACCGAACAGTTGAACTGTCCGTTTTTCAGCAGTTTTCCCCTGTCAACATTTCCAAAATGAGTACACAAACAACAAGAGTTATCCTCAATAATTATTCACTGTACGCAGGCGAAGTTGATACCTTGCGAGAGAGTCCACTGACTGTCATTTAACTAAAACAATGCGTAACTAAAACAGCACAGAGACAACCATTTGTGGACATTCTGGATTGAATCAAGAGTTTTTAGATGTCATATGCAGAGAGACGTTAGCCCCCTAAAGCAATTGTGAGTCTGCTGAAGATTTTAACGTCGTACCCCTTGAAGAAATGTTAACTAGCAGTCTATCTGGGCAAGTAGGCAGGGGGCTGACAAAATCCGCGCAAGCCATGAAGGACCTCTCTCAGCTAAGGGCCATTAGCAAATCTAGTATCAGTGTGCAAATACCTAGCGTAAGCCTGAAACCTGCTGAAACCTCAAGTTACTTGCCGATTTAAGTAGTTAAAGGGTACTCCCAATTTCTCAATGTGTACCCTAGTTAGAAGGGTCATTTCCATTGTTCATCACATAAACTTAGTGGACGAATCAACACAATACGCCCCTACACCTGCATTAGAATTAGGGAAAGATCGGTTAGGGTGTGCTACTCACATGACCCTATCATTCCTAAGTTTATTCATCACTTTGTCACCTATCATAGGTGACAAATCATTTAATAAAAGTGAAAGGTAAGGAGAAAACACAGAAAAGGTAAATGCGAACAGAATTGGGCAGGGCATTTTAACTAAGATCTTATAGGAAATCTAGATGCAGAGTGGGAGGATGAGAATCCTTATGTGAATTGCCTTTTACGGAAGTACACCGACATACAGATGGTACAATAAACAATTCCCTTTTTTCTTTAGATGGGAGTTGAGGTTTACTGGCGCGTCAACTGCTAGGTAATTAGTACCAAGCTCAGTCATGGTGCAGTGGACCGGGTTGCAGAGATGTTGCAGAGAAGTTGACGAAACCCCAAATATAGATCTTATCGTACGTCTGAACCTTTTGCAAAAATTGAAAAACCCTGGAGAGTAGGACAGAATAATCACCCAATTGAGATGCACAATCTCACAGAAGGTGAAAACGGTGACAAACACTATCAAGGTTGTAACAATCTACATAAATATGACGGACAAAAGGAATAAATGAGTATGGTTGGTGTGAACAATATGCAAACGGGTTAACACCACCTCTTTCCAGTGACTGTAGCAACAGTCCGAGTGCCATTCATGGAGAGTGCTTTTAAAATCCTGCAACTTATTGCCATCCAATTTGTCACGCAAGGCTTGTTAAGCAGCGAGCAATCTCTGCAGTAGAAATGGAAAGGCAGGCGTCTGAGGGAACAAGGCACAGATCCATGTCGGAAGAGACCAGAAAGGGCTCATTTGCTGCAGCCTCAACATGATCATTCTCAGCTATTCCGACATGACCCAGAATGCAACTGAAAATCACAGTCTTCGCTGGCCAGGCAAGTGGAAAAGCAGAGCTTGGATTCATTGTGTCAAGCAGTTCCGACGGTTGCATATCACCTAGGACTCCAGAGCACACAAGGAATCACTAAAGATGATAAAATGAAGATGAAGGATCCATTCAAGAGCCAGAACTAGTGCCAGAAGCTTCACCGAAAACACACAATAGCCTGATGGACGGAAGTGATAAACAGTCAGACCCGTTGCCACCTAAAGGATTAAAACTTTCGAAAATTGAAATAATTACTAGAATATTGAGACAGGTGGGGCGAAATGGAGGCCTCAACGGATTCCTCACTCTTTCAATTAGGAAGCGCTATCTACTTTGGAATTAGAGTGGGGAGGGGGGAGCAACACCTAATGTTACGTTTTGTATACTTTTTTTTAGATAGAAGGAAAATTAGCGTGCCGTAAAATATTCATTAGTTTGTTTGCTCCTTAAAGCTGATACTAAGCGATTTTAGTCTCTAACAGATGTACCAGATATATTTTTACCATACTTTTCCCATTTTGGGGACACTTGATTACTGTGGGTCAGTTGTCTAAGCAATAGTTGTTTTATTTACCTTATCTTCGGTATGGCTATTAAACTATTTTTAAGCACTTTGGAATTCAGCCTGCAATACAGATTGTTATAATATTAAGTGCTTCGAGTCAACTACTTATTCTTTCCTTTACAATTCCCTTTAAAGCCACTTTTTTAAACCTAATTTAAGTTTTGCAAACCCCATGTCTAAAGAGAAGTTGCTTGAATTTTACACAGAATTCAATTTAATGGAAGCCTTAGGGGACTGGCTCCCCATTTCCCAAAGATTTAGTGAAGCTGTTCATAATTAGTTTTTCAAATAAATAGTTGATGTAATATATTGTTCATTTTCATTTTTTAACGAACCGAATTCTTACTCTGGTCTTAGTAAGAATGTTAATTTAGTTTAAGGGCTTATCATATAAAATTGTACACTGATTAATTGAACAAAAAACGGCCTCGCCCCTTAGAAAAAAGCATTAGAGCTCGTACCGCCATACTGAAAGCTGTGAAGTTACACGAATAAAAACGGATTAGAGTTCACTCGATCGCAACGAACTATAATTTGAACTCCAATTCCATGGAAGAAGGACTGTTTTTGCTTAGTGGTTATGTCAGAAAGTGAACACAGTTTGCATTTGAAATGTTTAATGTTAGCGTGCGTGTGTATGTTTGTGTGCACTTAATTTGGGTGTTGTACAGGCTTTTTTAAATATTTGTCTGTGTTTGTTGTTTTTCCTGTGAGTGCCTATATGTGTATTTTGTGTGCATTTATAGTTTGTGAAACAAGCGTACTCCTAATTAGGGTAGTTTTTATTGCCTGTCTTTGTGCATGTGTTTTTCATCCTATGTAGGCGTTTTTGCTGTTTACGGCGTCTGTTTGTATGTGTTACAGATTTTCGTTCTGTTTCATGTGCGTGCGTATGTTGTATTTTGTGTGCGTATTTTATTTGTGAGAAATATCCAACCGTTTTGTTTGTTTGATTAGCGATGTACGTGTGTGTGGAGACTAGCATGTCGTAATCCTTGTTCCCTGGATTTGGAGTTCAAATTAGTTCGTTGCATTCGGGTGAACTCTATCCGTTTGAATAACATCTCTGTAATGTGTGGTGCAGTGGCAACCCGGACCACTGCACTGTGACTGAGGTTGGCGCTAATAACCAAGTTGTCGACGCGCCATTAAGCCTCAATCCCCCCCTCTATCCGTTTTTATTCGTGTACCTTCACAGCTGCGAGTATGGGGATACGAGCTCTAATGCTTTTTTCTAATGCTTTTTGTTCAGTTAATTTGTTGGATTTTTTCGCTTCCGTTTTATTGTAATTGCTACGGTCTGTTCTGTCATGTGTACGGTATGTTCCCTGTACACCCAATTTTGTTTGCGAAAAAACGAAACATTACAAATGCCTATTTCTGTTCAGGTTCTGCCCAAGTTTTTCCCATGTTTGTTATTTGATGGCAACACACTAGCGTGTGTCTAGAGTTAGCATGTATCAGCTGATGAGTAGTTGATTCTGCATTGTTGCAAGCAGATGCAGTATTATGGCCAACAATCGCGGAAACAATTCAACTAGCTTCCCGAAGCCTGCATTGAAGAAGTAAATAAATCATTCAGTCATGTCGGCCGTCCAATTTTGAGGCCTTCAAAATTATAGACTTTTCACCCTACGGTTTAAAACTGAAAGATTAAAGCGAACACAAAAACCATTTCATTTTGCTTCTCGACAACAATTAAATATATTTCATGGAGCCGCAGCCCGAAGTTACCATGACAGTGTTACTTTCCCCGTGCCCGAGCATCGTTGCATCTGATTTTATTTTAATATTTTTTATTTACTAGAGCCTATAGACCTTATGTCATGCGCTCCATCTACAAACCTAAGACTACTAAGATTGGGACAGTGAAGGGGGGGGGGGGAGCGTATGATTATGCATAACTGAACCTACAAGGTAATTATTTTGGGGAAAGATGGGAGGAAAAGGGCACGGGAAGGTAGAGGATAGAAGGAAAAGTGGAGTATTGCAGAAAGAAAAATTGCCTGTCACAGTCAACATTCAGGCAACACCGACCGAAAATTGGGAAACAACCACGGGAGAAGCCGGGTAGATCTGCTAGTATGGTAATAAACTCAAAACTGAGCTTAGACATTAGTGTCCTTAAAATGTTATCATAGATGCAATGTTAAGTTGCATTTATTCTTTAACTAGTGTAGTTCTTATGTCAAGGTAATGTAAAAGTAAATTTTTTCACTCCGAAACTCAACTCCAAAATAGAAACTCATTTCAACTTCAAATGAGTCGTACATTGTAACTATCCCGTACACGAAAGTTAGCATGCCATATATTACGAACTCGTTGTTTCCCTTACGAGAAAAAGCTGAACATTTCAGCAACAACTAAGTCCATGTAGACCTAAGTGCATGCCACGTCCGATTCCGAACTAAACGATTCATGAAGAAGACAATGAAGACCGTCAAGCATTGATTGGTGCCATTATGTTAGTTGCAGAATGTCCGTGGTTTTTATTTCCACTATTGTGTTGTTACGTTCTTGGAATGGAATGCTCGCAGTCTTACTCTTTTAACATCTCACGAGGTTTATGTTATGTAAACTGTTCTGCAGCCTGTATAGTTAGTTAGTTACCAGTCAAAACAACAATTTACTAACAAAATTTCGGCATTAATACTTCGTCAAAAAGAGCTCATTATAAAACACTGAATGTCTGCAGTCTACACACAGAATAGAAATAAATCTAAAATCTGTCACATTATCTGGAAATAGGCAGACATTGTAAAGCACAACACTGCATTGTTTGATGGTTTAGGCCAACCGGCAAACACATTCCACGTTGGTTGCAACTATGATGTCGTTAAAGACGAAAACGCTGGATATGTTAGAAATAGCACGCAGAACACTTAGTTGTTTTTAATAATAATTCTGTAGGTGGCTGGTATTCGTGTCATAATAACGTTACGAAAAAAAACGGCAACTCCAATCACAAGCATGGCTGTACAGCAAACCAAGCAACCGTTCTTGTGCATGCACCCACCGTTTTTTAAAAATAAATTCGGAAACAGGCCTTGGGCCTATAGACGTAGCGAATATAAATTTATTTTAAATTTATGTTTATGTTCATTTGAATGGCTGTACCGCATTTCTGAATTCTCCTTAAATATCTGGGTGATTGTTCACTTGGTTAAATTTGGGCTTCTTGCCTCTTCGTATGAGGGACTGCTGGCCTTCTTTCACGTTTTGCAATTTTTAAGTAGGCCTAAGCAACGTGTCATACTTATTTTAACAAGATTTCGTTTGCTCCCACATCCAGTCTATGTTTCAGTTATTGTAGCCGCTTTCCGCATCCATATTAATGATGTGTGCCATTGCTGCTAACTGAAAATAAAAAAAACACGTAATCCGCCACTGGTCGGCTGGTACCGTAGTAACCTTCCCGGCTCCGATGTATGTGTTATGGTGCACAACTCTATAACAAGCTGCAGAAGCTAATCGGAATACTCGAAAAGCAGTAACCATCACAGATGTGGTGAAATGATGAAACAGTAGATGTGAAATGATTGTAAGGCTTTCGGAATTTGTAGGCCTCATTTTTAGCTGCCGATTTCGTAAGTAGAAGATGCAAAGACTTGTGTTCACTTGCCGTAGAGAGCAGGCCTATTCATTCATACAATAAGCAGTTGGAAGTTCAAGTTACCGTAGTCACGGCCGCTGTGTCTCTAATTCGTCTTCGTCGATGTCATCACGGTTATTTTTCAAATTCTCGGTTATTAATTTATGTTTTGGTTTTAGTATTGCTGGATCCCCTAATCCTTCTTTTGGAGCCCACAAATAGGTGTGAAGTAGTGAAAATACGTAGCAGAACTGTGTTCGAAACTGTTTTGATTACGAATCATGGCGTTGAGGGTATATGTTACCATAGGACGGTTAATTTATAAACTATTACAAGAACATGTTTTAATAATTCGTACTGTGGTATAAACGTTTTGTCTGCTGCGTAATTAGATTTCATATAAAAAGCTTCTTCATACTACAACGATTTAAGCCATCTAAAATAGGATTAAAGGATTTAAGATTTAAGGTATCGAAGTTAGGATGCCGTTAGCTAGTGTAAATGGCACTTATGGCACATTGCCGCCATGCTGAAGCGAATTCTCCAAGCATTCTTTTGAAATGAAGCGATTGTGTGTTATTAAGGGAATCCTTTTGTTTTACCGATCGCCTGCCTTTCTGTAGTGGTTAAAATGCGATGAACAAAATCATTTCGTACAATTACAAGTATACACCAAGAGTAGGCTACGATTCTTCACGGCTTTTGTTTTTATGTACTATTCAAAATGCTATTGAAATTAATTTTATATTTTAAAAAAACCTGATAATTTAATTTTTAAATAACTTTTTTTAAGTAAATGCCCTCTCCCTATTTTTCAATAATCAACACGTGAATAGCCCTGCAATATTTCCACAGGTTTGATTGAGTCAGCAAACAGTCTCTCCGAGTAAAAAAAAACACCCGAAAATAAATGGCTTTACGAATAACATAATTCTCCAAGCTGAGTGATGCAGGAACTATTACGTGAAAGGTAGCGCTTTAAGAATATTTATTTAGATTTTTATTTTGGCGTCTGGTTATTTAAAGAGCTGTAGTTCCGTTTAGTCTTGCCTGTGTCACACGGATTTGTTAGTCAGTCAAGCCTATATAAATGCCGCAAATTATTTTCAGTGGCTTTCCTGTGTGACACGGTTACGCTATTTAACCGAGCTATTGTAAATATTGCACTCGTTATGGTACCGTAGGATGCAGCAAAAATAGGGAGAGGATACATTATTTTAGTGCGAACAGCGGATTGCTTTTATTCAGTACTGAGTTGCACATATTTTTAATTCTCCAGGAAAGGTTGGTGGGAGGGGGGGGTTTCTCTTTCGTAAGATTTTGTAGTCCTGAAATGGACTTTTTAGCTCTGAAAAGAGCTTTTGTTTTTTAAGCAGACAGTAGTCGATGATTGGAGATCATCAGTTCTACTCTGTGCAGTCTATGTATTCATTTGAAGAACTTGAGTTCTCAAAATTGTTTACATCACAGGCGATTCGTTCCACAATAATGTTAGCCATCCCCATCACTTTTCCACATGTTATCCTCTTAATTCTCAGTGTGTTTTACATGTTTGGTCCACTCTGCCAATGTCACACAGCAAGTGCTTGTGGTAAAAGTTCCTGGACTTCTTTAAGCTTGAATGTTCGATCATTTGCAGCAACAAATCTGTTTATCTGGCGCCATATCATTTCAATACGGTTTAACTCACAGTGAAGAAAACGCAACATAGTATGGCCATGACGTGAAGCAAGTTCATCAATTCGATATTTGTCGTATTATTTTCGTCCACGTTGAAATAACACAAGCAATCCACGACATCTATTGCCGTTCGCCAAAAATTTGGCAAATCGCCGTCATCGTTTATGGCAGTTCTTATAATTTTACCTGGGAACTGTACCTTGTCTATAAACTGCGAGAATCTTTCGTCTAATAACCGAAAGTGTGAAATAATCGTACATTATTAACCGAGTTCGAGTACCAACGGAGTTAAGACGCTTCCTGGCTGGCGACGTAAAAAGACCAGCGCTGGTTGCAAAAACCTTTTTGATTTGGAAGACTGCATTTCATGAAACGCTTCTTCAGTCTTCAGTCTGCCGTATCCTTTGCGACGTCACTTACCGACTTGTTACTGTCGAAGTTTGCTGTAACCATTAACTACTAACTGCTTTTGCGATGATGTCAAAGGCTTTCTTTGGGCGTGGGCTTAAAATACTTTCTCGGAGAGAAGACCGCCATTTTTAAAGCTACCGCGTCGTCTGCTTCGAGCCGTAACCATTGTCGCAACCATGGCAACTACTTGCGTATTTTCGAAATTGGAACAGGTGGTTTAATATCTCCGAATACGGTGTCACGTTTTCAACAAATTATAACCCCCTTTTACCAACAAAAATTAATAGTTTGCGCGAATTACTTCATTGTGAAACTTCATTATTGTCACGGACTACTTTCTCTGCACCAGAACACAAACAATCGCGTCTGCAAGAGTCGGCCCTTAACTGATTCCTCCAGTAAGAAGTTGAGTACGGTTTTAGCATAGTGGAAGTTAACTACTAGATTAAAAGAATTATTGGTTAACAAAAAGGAAGCCTTTTAAATTTCCCCAATTCATGTTAAATGAACTACACCCAAAATTTTAGGTAATATTTTTAACATATAGACAGATATCGTCTTTCCAAAATAAATAGGCTTCTGTTGAACTTACCGAACACAGACATGTCTGCAGCAAATGAGGAATATTCTGCACTTCTGTATTTCTTTCCTCGAACACCATGCAGTCTAGTCAGCATAACAGGCTATGACCTATAGCGTTATGTTATTATGGAAAGTAAAAAATGTGTCAGACTATTCAGTCTATGCTTTTTTGTTATTGGGAAGCCGTGCGTGCTTCCTTTTGATGATACATAATGTTTATTACAATTTCTGTGTAAGAAGAAACCTATAAATCAACTAAACAGGTGATCCAGCACGTGAGCGAGTATAACCAAGTATATGTGTGTTGTTTGTATGTTGGAATACTGATCTATTCACTATTCCACGAAACTAACTATTCAACGAAAAATGTACACACGTAACTAGCCAACTCACTTTAGGAATACTAAAAAAAAATATAATTTACATTCATGCAGCTTCCAATAGCTTGCCACAACATAGTGAAAACAGCCACTAGAGCTGACTGTTCAATGCAAAGCTTTTATGTTGAATGTGACAAATTTACAATGCTTTATTTTTCCTTACTAGTAATTTCTTCAAATACCGATGGTACGGACAATTTACTTTGGCTTTCGTTCATTTTCACTTACTTTTGTAACGCAGCACCAAAAGTGTTCCAGTTTCTTCAAACTAGCAAATTTTCGATTGCATATACTGGCATCTTCCTCAGGCTTCGGCAATGAGACGCACACGCACCAACTGTGCTATAGTAATTGTCCACTTGTAAACCTCGAGCTCATCAATCAATTTTTTAAAGAAAAGTTAGCTGATTTTATTTCTATATTTCATTGTGTTTGGTAATTTTATTTTATGTTTGATATTAGTTTACCTGTAGCTTGTGTAGGATGTAGCTTGTGCTAAACACCTGGAAGGAATTAAGAAAAAACTTGAGGTGGAAAGGAAAGTGAGAAGTTGTTCTCATAATTTGGCCTAACCATTATTGTTTTTTTGTCCCGCACCCTGACGTGCAGATTGTCATAATGCCTATAGGCGCGACAATTATTTTTTGTAAATTGTAAACTTAACAACTAATTCAAACATATGATGGTAAGCATGGCTGTCTTGGTCTTGAGGGCAAACCTGCCCTTACCCCTCTGCCGTGAAGTGGAGAAAAAAAAGAACCTTGTAAATTCCTGTGCTCATAGTCGATTGTGGAATGTTCAAAATCCTAGGATGTTCTTAGAAATATGTGCCGAGATAATTTTCAATGTATAAACAGTAATAAAAATGTATATTTTTCAACATGCTCTAACCATTCAAGTGATAGCAGGATGACAACACGATGACAGCACAATGACAGCACGATGACGGTGTTTGGGACATTGACAACAACCAAAGTTTGGAAGAGCCTAGAGATCGTAGAATTGAAGCTGTTAGGTGAGTCTAAAGATTGAAGGGCATTTTTGTGTTCAGAACATCATTTCGTTTGTTCTTAAAATAATACATGGAAATGCCATCCTCGATGCTAGTAGTCGTTTGCATTCACAATAATTTTGCAGAAAATGAATCATTCAATAAAACTTGTAGGAGGTAACTTCAGAACACGTAGAATTCAAAAGTAAGATTTTCCATAGAAAGATTAGCAAGTGGCATTAAGCAACTAACGGTAAAGACTCATGTTTTATGGTATGTTTAGAATTACTGACTAACATTCGGCATGTGAAAGAGTTTCGCTACGTCATTTCGAACATTTCGAACAATGATTTTTACTGTTAGCTTGATTTATACTAATTTAATTTATAAGTATCGGTAAGCCTCATGCAGTCGGTGTTAATACCTGCATTTTAAGCTATATAAATTGAAAATGGGCTCATTGGTTTGATCGTAGGTGAAAGCAAAAGTTCTAGCCCATTTGGCTTTCTGTGTCAAGAATATTGCAGTTACTTTAAAATAGCCTGCGAAAGGCTCTCGACCTTGTCCATGCCTACGTTTTAAGCTATATACTTGAAAATCGTTTCAGTGGTTCGATCTCCAGGTGAGGAAAAAACGTCCCAACAACAACATTAATGATTTCTGCCCAGTGCTCTAAATTAATAATTGCTCTGTCGACGAGAATACTGCAGTCGCATCAAAATAGTATTCAAAAGGTCCTGGTCGGTGTTAATACGTACATTTTAAGCTATACAAATTGAAAATCGGTTCATTGGTTCGATCTCTAGGTAAGAGCAAAAGTTCTAGCCCGTTTGGCTTTCCGTGTAAAGAATATTGTAATTACATTAAAATAGCCTACGAAAGGCCCTAGGCCGTTCCATACCTGCGTCTTAAGCTATAGAACTTGAAAATTGGTTCAGTGGTTCGATATCCCAACACCAACAAGAACAACAACAAGAAGAAGAACAACAACAACAACAAGAAAATGCCATGCTGTGGACGCCGAACGGTTTGATTGTTGTCATTGAAATTTGTCATTAAAATTTGTAACACGACCCGAAATACCGAATTTAGTTGGTCTATGTCAATTCTGGGCGAGACTATAGGAGTTCAAAGTTTGACGTTTAACATGGAAGTTCATGCTGAGGCTTATAACTACCGAGGGCACCAAATACCTCGTAGCGTATCGAAAGCTTAGATGTTCAGCAACTGCTGCAAACCACTCAATCACTGAGATTCCTCCAACGTGGTAGAAACCAATTCTCATCTCTGGCATACAAGGATTATTAATTCAATCTGTTATTCCCTTCCTGGACCCTTGGTAAAACTGGGTCACCAGCAAGTTGATAAAAAATAAACGACAAAGTTAAATCCCGCCCTTGTCGCCATTGCAAAATTTAAGACCTACTGGTCTAGTACGCAATGAGGGGGAAGCTACAACATCTTAGTGGTATGGTGAGAAGCCTCGTTTGATCTCCCCATATAAATTTTATTGCGGGTGTATGCACCACCTGGAGGCGGTGCACAAACAAGCTACTTACAATTGCCTTTGTGGCCAATAGGGAAATCCGTGTGAGGTGTGCTTCCATGAAGGAGAGCACTAGGGAATCCAATCCCAAGACGTATTTGTAATTCCAGGATTTTGAGATTCTTTTCTCTCAATCCCGGGATCAGGGGATTAATCCCGAAATTTCGGTATTGATTCCTATGATTTTCTGTGGTTAGTTAAAACGCTATGAAAGAAAGTTTGCATTAGATAATTTCATTATTTAAAATATTCACAAGGTGAAGCCTAAAGTGAAGACAGATAGTTAGTAGCATGTTATTTGTGTATTTGAAATGACCTGCTTATGTTTTCAAAGTTTAAATCAATGGGAGTGTTTTAAATTTATTTTTTAGTCTAGTTGTGATACATATTGCACTTTGTAGACTGAACTGCAGTAATTGCCTGGTGACTATACATCAACTTGCAATTGAAAAAAACCTGGCTACATTCATTGGAAGATGTACTCGGATAGGAAGTAGGCATAAACACCAAATAGTGATGGTTACTCTTCTCCTTCACTGTTCATGCACGATTAATTTCTGCATGGCATAGAGCAGTGACATTTGCCGCCATATTGGAACCAGATTGTCACCAGTATGGGTTTTGGAGGGCATAACTACTAAGTGCACCACATGAAAATGGAGGGGAAAACAACGGAAGAGCGGATTTCTTAGGCTTAAAATAACGTTGTTTTCTTCAACAAAAATCGCGCGTTTTAGGTCTAAGAAATCACTCCTCACAGCATCGGCTTCAGTATGACGCCCTTCTGTTTCTCTCTGCAGTGCCCCTTGTAGCTAACCCAATAAGGTTCCAGCATAGAGTTATATACAATAATACTACGTCGTGTCACTGCTCTATTCATAGTTATCGTATTACTGGTGTTCGTAGTGTAGGATGTTCGTTTTATAACTTGTTTCGTAACACTGTACGACTACTGGACCACTCTACTGAACTGCACCCAAATTAAACCAGTGCCATGGTTGGCATCCGGCAGAGAAAAAATATGCAATGGCATCTGTGATAATTGTTAAAGTGGACATTAAAGAAACACGTATTTAAAAAGATTAGTAGTAAAAATTGGTTAAGCGTTAAAATACGGATGTAAGCCTTAAAAACCCTCAGCGCTCTGAAGGAAAAGATACCAGAAAAAGACACGTAAGCCATCATCGTCGCACCGATACTTGTAAAAGAATCTCCAGTATCCCAAAAAGAAAAGCTGGTGCTTCTTTATACGTATCAGTGTGACGTTGATGGGTTACACGTCTTTCTCTTTTGTCTGTTCCTTTAGACCCTTTCATTTTATTAAGGCTTTCATCCGCATTTTAATGGTTAAGCGGTTTTTACTATTAATATCTGTTATTTTTTTGTCCCAAGAAGAAGAACAACAACAAGAATACTGTAATCACATTAAAATAACTATCACTTTAAAATCAACTAAAAATAATCAAAAGAGTCTGGGGCTTTTTAATACTAACGTTTTAAGGTATAAAAATTGCAAAATCGGTTCACTGGTTCCATCTCTAGGCGAGAGAAAACTCCCCAGAAAAACAACAACAAGAATCTTGTCACATTAAAATAGTGTTAAAAAACCCTGGCCCTTGTTAATGCCTACATTTTAAGCTACAAAAATTGAAAATCGATTCATTGGCTTTCTCTCTAGAAAGGGCAAAATTTCTCCAACAAGAATAGCATCAACAACAAGAACATTGTAGTCACATTCAAACAGCATTCAAAAGGCCCTGGGCCTTATTTATTCCTAGGTTTTTTAGCTATAAAATTTTTAAATCGGTTCGTTGGTTTGATATCTAGGGTAAGCAAAATTTCCCAACAAGAATAACAACAACAACAACAATATTAGGCACACTAAAATAGCGTTTCAAAGCCCTGGTCCTTATTAATATCTACATTTTAAGCTATAAAAATTGTAAATCGGTTCGCTAGATGGATCCACAGTTAAGAGCCAAATTTCCCCAAGAAGAAGAACAAAAAGAACATTGTCACATCAAAATAGCCTTCAAATCGCCCCAGGTCTAGTTCATACCTACCTTTTTAGCTTTGTAACTTGAAAACAGGTTCGTTGGTTCAATGTCCAGGTGAGGACGACGAGTCCCAAGAACAAGAACAACAACAACAAATGGCCATTCTGTTGCTGTTGCCATTAAAATTCTTCTGCAGTGAAATATTTATGACACCGCTCCGACTACCGAATTTCGTTGGACTGTGTTTATTCTGGGAGACTCTGTAGGGTTTCAAAGTTTGACGTTTAACATGGAAGTTCATGCTGAGGCTGACATAATGACGGTTGTTGCAGCCCGTTATGAACAATGACGCTGCAGTATACAGACAAATAAACTTTTAGTATTTTGTGTGTGTGTGCGTTTGTAATTGTGTGTTAACGTTATTTCTCTTTTTTCGACAAGAGTAAGCAAAGGACGAATTCAACATTTTTGAAAAAAAAATTATTCATTTTCTTTGATGGTATGCAAGGCCACTGAAGAACTTGCCTGTTTGACCTCGATCTAGACTTTAGATGTTGTTATTAGTAGTTAGACTCGATTCAATGACAAGAGGAACGGAAACATAAAATTCACAAGAAAATAAAAGAATTAATTTATAACATTTTTTTTACACGAATTCAGCCTATTTTTAATTCCGGAAATCCCGGGATTTTGGTAGTTATAATCCCGTGTTTTTCGGAATTAAATATGGTCAGATTTGCGGACATTTGGATGCCCTAGAGAGAACAACACAGACACTCCAGAAACGACATTAACCCAAATATTTATTCTGTTGATTTTTATATAAGGAAAGTTACTCACATGGTTACAATGGCCAATAATTTAATTGGAAGTTCTTTTAATCATAAGCAATAGCCGTTCGAACTGCAAAATCGTACATTTTTTTTACCTAAGTTACCTCAACTGGTGGTAATGTAAAGAATATCTCAACAACCACTCAATCCAATCTCCTTTTTAACTTCCATGCAAACTCCATTCAACTTCTTTTCAACTCATAACAACACTACAACACTAAACGCACACCCAAGATTCCCATAGGTTTCTAAGTTCACCACTGGCCTCCCTTTTTACCTTTTATTTATTTACACCAGCCTAGTTACATGGTGTTTGTTGTTACGATGTCATACTGCCCCTTGCATGCTTTTCTTAACAATGGTTGAGTTCTACCAACCAATCATTCTCCACCGAACGTTAGACCGAACGTTTGTACATGCTGTATATGCATAAAAACTGGTTTCCACTGCAGCCTATTTAATATTTAGAACATTTGATATTTGGAAGATGGTACAAGTTCCGCACCATACATGCCCAGGCAACATGCTTGCTTATAACCATAAAAAGAGAAACAAGATTACTACATTTTAATCTTGGCGAAATTTCAATCTTTACTTCGTTTCCTGCTATTAGGCATAAAGAACAGAAATTGGTGGTCCAATGAGAAAAAAAAAACATTTTTTAATTCATTTTACATTTAAAAACTAATGAGGTCTTTATAGATTAATGCCTCAGTTTATTACTGTTTTCTTTCGTGATGGTTTATGCAGCAACAGTAGAATTCCCTTTACAGGTTTCTGGCTTTCTCAAGCAGGTGTGTTCAGCTAGGCTCTTGCCATCTTTGCATCGGAAACGCAATTTTTTTTGGAGATTTGCTGTAGTGATAATCCAATCCATGGACTCATCACATTTGAATTCACCTGGAAAGATATGTTCAAAATTAAGGATGGAGAGCAAAGTGATATTGAGACTATTAAATAGGGAGAGAGGGAGAGAGATCAAACTAACAGTTATATTAGGAAACTGGAAAAGTTGCGACAGCAAGGTAACAATTAAAACTAGTAAACTGCGAAGTCCACATTGAAGCGAAAATTAAACTAGTAAACAGTGAGGAAGAAAATTCCTCGGTTCCCACTTTCTTGTTCCTCTAGACCTTCAGTTGTTCACAAATATAACTAATGGCACTAATCTGCCTATCTGTCTGCCACTCATTTTATATAACTTTTATTGTTGTCACACGCTTTATAATTGTATTTCCCCCTTTTGTAAGAACGGACTCGTTGTTGCTCTCTGCTGTTATTACCAATACAAATTGTAAGGAGACGATCTTCGTTTTTGTCTGTTACTTCTTTGCTCTTCATGTTCCACTCTAAAACGCCATCTTGGCTTAAGGTTTAAATGTCCCAAATGTTTGTATAGGTGTTTGACCTCCTCATAACTTCGTGGGTTGATTTCTAGGATGTTAATATTAACAAACTAGAAGAGGTTTATTCTATAATTTCTCCAGCCTTAAAAGTAGATAATGGAAGATGTGATTCCTTTTCTAAACAATTGGGGACCAGCACCAAGGCTGGAAGACTAATGAGGAAAAGAGAGCAAGAACTCAGAGGGATCATCCCTTGATGTTAACATCGAATAAACGTTATTGTGGACCTGAAAAAGGCACAGGGATCGTGGAATTACTGACACTACTGCCCAAAGTGGGGATCCACGACAATACGGCGTATAGAGGAGAGTAGATGTAGACGAGGTCTGTTTTTCTGTTTGGAAGGGACCCCTATATTTTAGGAGGACTGGGTTAATGGAAGGCATGCTCGTACTACTCTTTATAACGTAGTAGCAGATAAGAAACGGTCAGGAGTGAATCCTACCGTTTTCTTTTCATCATTTTAACATCAACTATTTCTGACAAGCGAAAGAAAAGTGAAACCTTCGTTGAGAACCTGATCAAGACGGTGCCAAAGCCCGAGTCGTTATATAAATTGGACCGAACAGTTGAGTTGTCAGTTTTTCAGCGGTTTTTTCCCCGTCAACATTTCTAAAATGAGTTTACAAACAACAAGAGTAATTTTCAATTCAAGCTTCAGACAGTTCAGGTGAAGTTTAAGCCTTGCGATAGGGCCCATTGACTGTTACTTAACTATAACAATGGCCAACGAAAGCAGCGCAGAGACAACAATTTGCTGACCTCATTAGTGCACCCCCTCGATTGTATCAAGAGTCTTTAGATGTTATACGCAGAGGGAAGTTAGCCATAAAATCAAATGTGAGTCTGCAGAAAATATTAAGTTCGCACGCTTGAAGAAATGTGAACTAATAGCCTCCTCTCCCATCTGACAAGTAGTCCGGGACTGATATAATCTGCGCGAGCCATGAAGGACCTTTATCAGCTAAGTACCAGTAGCAAATGTAGTATCAGCATGCAAATACCTAGCGTAAGCCTGAAACCTGCTGAAACATTACTTTACTTGCCGATTTAAGCAGTTAAGGGGTACTCCCAATTGCTCACCGTGTGCGTGAGTTTGAGGGGTCATTTCCATTCAGCCATCACATAACTAACCTAGTGGACGGATCAACACAATACGCCCCTACACCTGGATTAGACAGGTACGAAAAGATCGGTTAGGGTGAACTACTCACACGACCATAACATTACCAAGTTTATTCATCCCTTTACTATCTATAACGTGATAAATCACTTATGACAAATGAGAGGGGGAAAGCACAGAAAACGTAAAAGCAAACAGAATTGGACAGGGCATTTTAACTAAGATCTCGTATGAAAGCTAGACGCAGAGTGGGAGGATGAGAATCCTTATGAGAATTGCCTTCCACTAAAGTACACCGATGTGCAGATAGTAACAATAAGAAATTCCCTTTTTTCTTTAGATGGGAGTTGTTTAACGGCTGGTCAACAGCTAGGTCATTAGTGCCAACCTCAGTCACAGTGCAGCGGACCGGGTTGCCCTGTGCCACAGATTAAAGAGATGTTGACCAAACACTAAATCTAGATCTTATCGTACGTCTGTACCTCCTGCAAAATTGAAAAACCCAGAGAGGAGGACAGAATAATCACCCAATTCACACGGTGATAAACACTATCAATATTGTGACAATCGACAAGTACGTGACTGACCGTGGTAGCGACACCAATGACATTCAGTAAGGATAGCTCACCTCAAAAGGAATAAATTTTATAACGTTCGTGAGACCACTGAGCAAAATGACTGACTCCACCTCTTCCCAGCGACTGTGGCAACAATCAGAGTGCCATTCATGGAGAGTGCTTTTAATAGCCCGTAACTTATTGCCATCCAGTTTATCCCACAAGGCTTGCGAAGCAGCGAGCAATCTCTGCCGTAGAACTAGACACACGTCTGAAGCAACAAGGCACTGATGCCTATCGAGGGCACCAAAAAGGGACCCATTTGCTCCAGCTTCATCGTGCTCATTCTCAGCTATTCCGACATTGTTCGGGATCTAGCAGAAAATCGCAGTCATTGCTGGCTTGTTAAGCTGAAAAGCAAAGCTTGGATTCGCTGTGTCAAGGGGTTCCGAGAGTTGTATGTCACCTAGGACATACTCATGGAATCACTAAAAAGGGTAAAATGGTTGTCCTGAAGATGAAGGATCCATTCAGCAGTCAGAGTAAGTGCCAGAAGTTCCTCCGAGAACACACAATAGCCTGATGAAAGGCAATGGTAAACAATCAGTTCTGTAGCCATCATAGGGATTAAAACTTTCAAAAACCGTTATAATTACTAGAATATTGAGACAGGTTGGGCGAAATAGGGGCCTCACCGAATTCCTCACTCCTCCAATTAGAGAGCGCTATCTGCTTCACAATTAGAGTGGGGGGGGGGGACCAACACCCTAATGTTACGTTTTGTATACTCTTTTCAGATTGAAGGAAAATTAGCGTGCCATAAAATATTCGTTTGTTTGTTTGCTCCTTGAAGCTGATACTAAGCGATATTAGTCACTAACAGATGTATCACATATATTTTTACCAGTTTTTTCCCATTTTGGGGACACATGATTACTGCTTAGGTGTCAGTTGTCTAAGCAATAGTTGTTTAATTTACCTCATCTCCAGTATTGCTGTTAAACTATTTTCAAGCACTTTGGAATTCAGCTCGCAATACAGATTGTTGTAATATTAAATGATTTGAATCAATTACTTATTACCCATTTAAATCCTCCTTCTTTTTTTTTTACCTAATTTAAAACTTTTACAAAGGCAATGTCTAAAGAGAAGTTGCGTGAACTTTACACAGAATTTTATTTAATGGAAACGTTAAGGGACTTACTTGCTCCTCAAATCCCAAAGCTTTAGCGAAGCTGTTCATAATTATTTTTACGTATAAATAGGTGATGTAATATATTGTGTATTTTCATTTCTTAATGAACCAGATTCTTACTCTGGTCCCAGTAAGAATGATAATTTTGTTTAAGGGTTTATCAGAAAAAAAGTTGAGCATATAAAATTGTGTGTTACTATCGTAACATATACTTCACTTTAGTGTTGGGTTGGCGGGATCTTGTGAAGAAACTCCTCATTCTCCTTGTTTTTATATTTATACCACCAACATTTAGGCATTTGCCATTCTTTACTCTTTTTAATTTACTGCAATCTGTACTGAAGCCTGTATAAGAAGTTTATTACAGAATTTGGTCAATCCATAGTCTTCGTAAAGTTATATGGCAAATATAACTGCCTACTGGGTTACAGTAAGGCCAACATTAAAATTGGGCGCTCAATATGTGAAATGGGTAAACACGTATTTGAGCCATATTGCGGTGTTTCCCTCAACGATAATTGACCATCATTAGACAATTTTCCAGCCAAGCAACGTTGATGAGTACAGCAGTACGAAGCAAACAATGTTCACGAAATTACCAACACTTAACCATTTAATACAATGCATCCATATAATTTCATTCATGTAGAAAACCAAACCCACACTTAAGAATGAAGAGAGAAAGTAATGGAACAATATTCCTTTAATCTGAGACTATTCAAACGACATTATTGCGATCGCTGCTGTGTTTGGAATTACGATTGCAACTTTTATTTTTGATTTTACATTGAAAACTAATCAGTCCTTAGCTCGATAGTCGGGAAGTGCATTTAACTTATTCCTAGTATAAACTAGACCCAAAATGAGATAGTCAGTCATTGCAAAACAATCCAATAGCATGACATTTTTTAGGACGGCTCAAATTTTTTTGGCTCTTTGTTTGGTGCTCGTAAAGAAACAACTGAATATCATAATGTGCGAAAACATTAATAATTTAGGTATACAGAATGTAACACTTGAACATTTCTGTGTGGCTAACGGGAAAAATAAGTGATAAGACAAATTTCTCGTGAAGCAAGTCAAACACGGAGAATATTTTTCTGTTTGTAATGGATCATGTTAATGGCATGTGTAGTTTAAATATCCCATTGAATTGTATAAAACACAACTACCAAGATTTCAAAATAAAAAACGAGAAAAGGATTTCCACTGGCCTACTGGGGGTATGGTCGAAATATATAGTATATACATCAGCAGAATGTTATATGGCTATTTTCACTAACCATGCAGTGTTCTGCTAATGTATATGTATTTCTACCATACCGCCAGTAGATGTGTTGCCAGCGGAAATCTTTTAATCGTTATATACTTACACTCTTGGCAGTTTTTTCATGTAAAGATGTCTCAAATTTTATTTCAACAACACTAGACATCTACATAAGCTCAAGCTTATGTATACAGGATACAGCTGGGATACAAGAAGTGTTGAAAGAGTTCTTTGAAGTGTAATAATACATTAAAAAACAAAAACGGAACGTTAAATATATACACTTAGGGTCTAAAAGTCAATACCTAGAAGGAACACGGATAGGCTGTGATAGTCAGGGTCTGGATGTAATATTTTGTCAGCAAGAGGCTGGTGAGCATTAGACCCTTCCTACCCGGTGGTTAGCTTAGTTCTAGTCTATTCGGACAGAACGTGTGCATGAATAGTTGTAGCAGGTTTTCTTTGTTCTTGAATATTGTTATGGAACTTTAAGAACACAATTTTCTTGTGAAGTCTGGCATTTTGTCTTTTGATGCTTTTGAATTTTTTATTATATTTCGTAAATTTATGGTAGAGGAAACCAACAATGCTCTCTGCTGCGAAAATGCTGTCATGTTACTGAATTAAAAAAAATATTTGCAACATAAAGCAAAGCAGGAGCGTATATCATACTATCATTGATCATCACATGGGTCTTTGTAGGAATATTTATAAATTTTTGTCAAAATGTATTTATCAAACCCGGGTAGTAAGGGTTTAATGCTTACCAGCCTCTTACTGATAAAATATTACACCTAGACTTTGACTGTCACAGCTTGTCCGTGTTCCTTCTAGGTTTTAACTTTTAGATCCTTACTCTAAACATTTAACGTTCCGTTTTTGTTTATTAGTTCGTGTTACTTTTACAATTCTAACTAAACTGTAACACAGTGCAGTTGATGGTCAAAGTTGAGAGTTTAACACAGAGACTAACATTGGCTATCGCCCAGTGTTAATAATAGAAACAAATCCTTTAATCTTCAGACTACGCCTTGCAGCCCTCGTTTGCTGATGGGCATTGCTGCATAAAAACAATGTTTAAAACAATGTAAAACAATAAATCTGGTCGTTTAGAGCTCCGTAACCTCTGAACCACTTGACCAATTAGGAAAGGCACATCTACAGAGCAATTCCTGTAAAATTAGCTTAGAACGAGCTTTAAAGGTCAAATGATTTGACCTGTAGAGAGGACAGACGAAAGGTACATCCCCCAAAGAACAAGTATAAGAACTTGTCTCTTTGGCCCCTCTTTGTATCTCGACCGAATTTCAACATTTTTGGACTGCAGACAGGCCTTGACTAGTAAAGGCTATATTCCAAATTTGGTTTTAAAATCTTCACTTTTGATGGAGTTATAAAGTCTCAAAGTTGCGAGTTTAACACAGAGATTCTAGGTCGACCCTTAATGACATTAGCTATCGCCAGTGTTAATTAGAAAAGATGTGCTACAAAATGTTATAATACCTGTTATAATGAACTTTTTGCATCCTGCTACATGTGAAAACACATCTTCTTCAAAGTTGTCAGACTGGTATTTGTCATGGAAACCAGGGAACGAACACCAACAAATGTGTTTGATGACAGCTGAAAAGAACATATCATAGGAAATTTATAATTATCATGATTTGGTAAGGAAAAATGATAAACAGGGAAAAATTGTAAAAATATTGTAATCAATGATAAACGACTAACAACTAACAAAGCTATTTCAATAATTATTGAATGAGTAAATAAATTCTTGATCCTGAAAGAATAAGTAAATACAGAGTCAAAAATGTTCCACGACTATTTGGACGTCGATGTCAAACTTCCTGATCTGGATGTAATTCAAGCCTGGACATTTTAGATCAATGGCTGATGCTCCCTTCCTACCTTTAAGCCACACTGGTATGACCATGGCTCGGTAAATCGATCCCAATTGAATGTCGGTACTAAAAAGTGGATTTCAGGCATATTTTATGAGACATTTCGTAAATTAGATTGGATGCAAAATTATTACTTGGAAAAAATCCGTGGAACAACTGCAGTTGGGGTGAGTTAGGGTGAGTTTATTGGAGGTGGGCATGAGTTGAAAATGGGCGATGCAGGTCAACTAATTATATATCCACTACAAAGCTTAATGCTGCTTTAGCTCTGCCATTGTCTTTATTGTCCTTTCTCTTCGTATGGCTAGAAAGCAACCATTTTTAAAGAGATTTTCTCCAGACTCTGTCAACATTTAATACTTATTTCCGTCTATTTTATAAATCCTATATTTGAAAACAATTACTAAAACATTACTATTTAAAAAATATTACTAATTATAGCGTGCTAAAACTGACCTCATTCACCAATCAGTGCATGGCCTGTAGTTCCAGGCCTATCATGTCTACAAATTTACTCTGTAGTTATGATCTAATACTCCACATCTGATGAAAAATACATTCCTTGTGTTATAATTTTTCTTGATTACAGCAACGTTTTTCATTCCTTCAGGAATTTAGGGTTGTAATACTACTCTTTAGGCTAGCCTTTTATCTTGTTTCGTGAACTGTTCCCTGAAAAAATCGACAGCTTGGAACCTCCTTCACGCCTTAGAACTTCTGGCAACTTTTGGAACTGCTGGCAACCTGGGTGCCAATGATATTAGTCACAGAGACAGTTTTAGGATTTTAGGCTGCTACTGTTACCACCCTGGAAGAGTCTCATACGTTTCATCAATGCATAGGTTTTACCTCTCAATATTTCAGATGGCTTAGGCGAGTAGTGTTATGATAAAGATGTCTTAATTTCACGATAGGTGTTCTCTTAACGGGAGTAAGCAAATTACACAAGAGTGAATACGTATTAGGGCCACACACAGAAAGGAAAACAGACCGATTCTTTTCAACAGGTACATCTTTAACTTCAAAATACTGTGGCAAATGTTCAGTGCAGATCTTTCGTCTCTCAGTGTGGCTGCAAAATTCTTCGAAACGGTACATGGTGCCCATAATTTGGTTAATCTAAATTCAATGATGGACAATGGCCACCCTTCAGCTTTAAAAATGAGGCCTTACTTGAATTTATGACCGTCAATTTTCCACATTGCCAAAATTGTAGTGTCGAAGCCGTAACGAACCATGCTAGGAATTTAGTTGCATCTTCTTGTTTAATTCATTTACGTTGTTAAAATTCTTATGTACACATTATTTACAGTATTTACAAGAACATGTTGCATGCGGGCGACAGCCCCAAACAGAAGGACGCTTATTTATACGAGTACTATGGTAGAACCACCGCAACATTTCTTGTTGTGCCTAAGTAGCGTAACTCAAAATTCATCTCTTATAAGCAGCGCAACTTAATTTACCAAAATCTCATAAACCTAAGAAGAGAAAGGGGATCGTGATAGAAAAAGTTTCAACAAATCTTTATAAACTAAAACGAAACTAAAAAGCAATTGATAATTTCGTAAACTGTTAAACAAACAAACAATATGGTAACATTGAAGGAACACAGTCAATATAGCCATTACCAATCAAGATTTTTAAACAAAAAATCGCATTTAACGCAGTTACCAAACAGACCTACAGTAATATCTAAACCAAAAGCAATGAATTGTCAATAAATAAACCTGCCAAGTTATAGCCATTGGAAGACATTGATAACAAAAGGACACAAATTGCCACCATTCTGATCCGACGTGCCTCCAAAACTTTCGCACTAAAAGCCTTTCTATACCCAAAACATGCAACTAACATTCAAAAGCTATTTGAAGCGAAATAACAGAACAGTTAATCAACAGCAAATCATCAAACAAGAGCAAACGAAAGCAAACAATCAATCTGATCTTTGTTAATAAAACTATTTGTAAACTGCTTAGCTTCCTATTTTCAGAATGTTTGGAATGGTTCACAAAACAATGACTCTACACACGATACTGTGTAATTCTCCTAACTAACAGCTAGTGTTGAGCAAACACGCTATTTTGAAGTAGTTCAAAAAATAAACTATTTTGTGATATTGCTGAATCATTCAATTTTTAAAAAGCAAAACAAAGCTTTGCACCAAGTTTTAAAGATGTGTCGTACGTCTGATGGGCCGCAACTTGGCTCCTTTTAGTCTTCTATACAGTGAAAGTCGGGAACACTATAGCAATGACTGTCCGTCCGTCTGTTACCTTTTTCAATGGTAGTCAAGTAGAGTTTAAAAAATAGGGCAAATAAAACATCGTTGCTTCCTTCTAGATAACAATCTTTCTCGATAATTTTGATAATTTGAGATAATTTTGAGAAAGCATAATCAGCTATTTCTTCACATTTTTCTTTAAAAATAAGTAGCATTTGTAATTTTTTCGCTTCCAGAAAAAAGTTAATCGTTTTAATCTAGTTCCCTTGTAAATGAACATGCTTCAATGTTTCTTCCATCTCTCAATAAGTGAAATAATAACATTTGATCAACGCTTCGCATTTAACTACTAGAGGAACCGTAAAAAAATATAAACGAATTTCGTTAACGATATTCACTATAATCTCGACATCATTTTGCCCTACTCTCGAACCCATTTTCACTTACCTGCTACTTACGAAATTACAACAGATGGTAAAAATTAGGCCTAAAATCTGACAATTATGCCTGAGATGTAGAACTAGTCCTAAAAGCTAACCCCTTTTCAACCGGAAATTGTGATGGTTACTACTTTTAGATTTTATAATAGGAATTGCTGTTGCAGTACGTGGTTGAGATATACGCCTCAACATTGTAGAAAGTGGCAGAAGTGGCAAAAGTGTATAGAAGACCATTAGCTACTAGCGCTGCAGCTGCTTTTTTTGTTTACAATTTATCGTTTCTTGTTTCAATATATTATTAACCACGGGAAGCTAGACTGGAGGTGTTGCAGGTTAAAGCAAGTGGTCTACTTGTAAAACTTAAGAGGATTCTGAAGTCTGTCAAGATAAGCGATAAACAGCAAAGCCTTCCGATTCGATTGATTGTGGAATGTAGCCTCTTAGGCAGCTGCTAATTCAGGAGGTATTGCCGTAGCTCAGCAAATATCTTGAAAACACACGGACACATACATATAAATTTTAACTACATTAGTGAATGACTAGCATACTTACGGAATCATCAGTGATCTTGACATTCGTAAATCGTATATACCGTCGGTTACTCCAGAATGCATAATCGCCAATTTTTGTCACAGGTCCAGCTGATTGGCTGTTTTCAATCACAATCCTTCCCGACATGTTTGCAAAAGCGTAATTTCCAATACGGACTATACTGCCACTGATACCAA
Organism: Lithobius niger; assembly: GCA_023313725.1. Lineage (NCBI taxonomy): Eukaryota > Metazoa > Arthropoda > Chilopoda > Lithobiomorpha > Lithobiidae > Lithobius > Lithobius niger. Next base: position 48,579 of record JAHWFP010249560.1, read on the forward strand.
GATGTGAGAGATTTGCTAAGTTTGCAAAGGCGTAATTGCCTATAGTACGAAGAGGACATCGATCTATTTGTATGTATTCTATTGCAGATAATTTTGAGAAAGCATAATCAGCTATTTCTTCACATTTTTCATTAAAAATATGTAGCACTAGTAATTTTTTCGCTTCCAGAAAAAAATTAATCGTTTTAATCTGGTTCCCTTCTAAATGAACATGCTTCAATGTATCTTCCATCTCTAAACAAAAAAAAAGAAATAACAGTCAGAACATTTTTTTAAAGATGAATATAAAAATTGCTGTGAATTGCACGTTTTTTTGTTCACAAATTGGAGCATGTGTGCTCTTATCGATAAGTTGAACACACGTATGACAGCAATCCCTCACAGGTTTCCCCCAGGACAACATACCTAAAGTACTGTACTGTGCCTTCACAATTATTGTAGCAATATTAGCCGGAATTAAATAAAACTAGTCGTTTCGTTTTTTACACCCAGGCGGGAAAGTAATGGTAGACTGTTTAACAGTTGTAGCCATGGTAACCAGAAAATATCCAAGGTTTGTAGGAAAGTCAACTTGTGCTTTACATGACGAGCAATGACTTTGGTACGTCGTTATTTGATAGAAATTTGTTAAATGGTGTTCCGTCGGGCTTTCAATACGTGACGAAGTCCAGAAAGATGGTCGATAGTGAAAAATAAAATGGATGGACTAACTAAGCTGTCCGTTTAATCTTATAAAATACCCAGTGGTCGTTGTATCCATGTTAAGTATGCATATTGGGTGGTGGCTGCCATTTACTGGCTCTCCATTGGGGAATTGCAGTTAGAAAATTATGAAGGGATATTCTAATAGTTAAAAACTAAAAACATAAAAAATTGGAGCTAGGTAATTTAGAATGTTAGCGCAGTGTGGGGAGGGGAGGATGCAATGGTATATGAAAACCGACCAAAAAAAGGGCCATGTCATTTTAGAATGTTGTTTCAACTAAATTTACCCTTCTTTAAATGGGTTACACACAATAATCAACATATAATCAATATGGTATCAATACATTATCAATGAATTATCATTTCTTTTTTGTTAACCTCCCATTAAAATCGATAGGCCTGTATGTCTTATTCGACTTTTAAGAAAATGAAACTTATTTTTCTTATCCGACTTTTATATAAACTTTTGTTAAACTATTTAAAACAAATACTTCGGTTTATCAAACAGCCATTTTGAAGCAACTTACTTGTAATGCTCCATACTCTTTTACTTAAAAGCCGAAGTCTTTTCATGTAAGTCTTCGTTTATTTCTAATAGTTTTTTTTTTATCCTAGCGTAAAAATTATCCAATTTGTTTTTACTGTCCATTAATTATTTGTTAATAATAAATGCATAAATGTTTTGCTTAATATATTTTAGTAGCTAAATAAGTATATTTAGGCACCTGAAGACGCTGTTCATATCAGTGATTAAAAAGGGTATCCTGACATATCCCTTACCAATCAGCACCAGCTATGGTAGTGTGGAGACTACCAAAATTCTTCATCAGCTCTGGGATCTATCCTGTTATACTATGAACACTGGATAGCATGTCGTCTGCACCATGACTGCATATTTCTCTTTTCGTATCCCTGGGCTTGCCCTGCCCTTATACATTTCATCCCTGCTGATAAACCTTCCAACAAGTGTCATAATAGACCTATTTCATCTAAATGAACAGTAGGTTGCTTCAAGTTATTTAAACGCAGCACAAATATTTAAAAAAGTTTTAGTTGCTGAAGGGCTTAGAGCCTGCTTTCGTTAAATAAGTAAATGCTACACTAGACACGATAAGTGTGACTTATGTCGTGGGTAGCAATGATTTATTGGATGCAAACAACAATTGCAAATTAACCTTTACCTGGTGAACTTACCTTTTAACACATGTGTTTCAACCACTTCTAAATTATTGTCGACGAGAACTAAACTGGCAAATGTAGCATTTCCAAAAACTCCATCCGGTAGTAACTTTAACGTGGAATCCGAAAGTTCAAAGAATCCCATGTATAGACCTGCAGGGTTCTTTAGTCTTGCAAAGATTGATGCCAACTCTTCTGGAGATGAGATATTCTTACAGCTGATTCCATTGTCATCATAATTTCTGCCGCGAAATATCTTACAAGGAGATGGGTCCCATTGTTCTGGTGAAGGTACCCTGAAATCTGGATACTCATCAAAATCTGGGTGTGGCGTCGTGCCTTGCTCATCTTCAGCAAATATTCCAACATCTAATGCTATAATTAGGCCAAAAACCATGACACATTGCAGACCTGAAAATTACGGAAATTGTTGAGCTAATCTCAAAGCTACTGGTATAACACAAAAAACTACTAAATTATTTCACAAACTAACCCTAGTGCATCTATTTAAATTGCAGGGAATTGTATTTTGGAAATGCTAAATTATTCAGGAATGATAATAATATTAATATTTATAATAATAATTGTTAAAATATAATAATAACTTTAGTCATACTGATTAAGTATATATACAGAGAAAAGCAGGATGACACAAAGCTCAATTAACTGCTTGACTGTCATTAAAATCAATAACGACCACACATTATTGATAACGAAGAACACATTACAGACAGAACCGATAAATGTTTTCGACTAAAACAGCCGGAAAACAGAATAATTAAAAAAAATTAGATACCAGATTCTAGAATTCAATCCAATTGTAGAAAGGTTCCCATAAAATTGTTCTTTTACAGTAAAATGTGACAGACTTCATTTTAAATTGAACTTTAGATGTTCTCTTTTAAGAGCATTGCAGGATTTAATCTTAAGACAGGGTCCAGTTAACGTGCTCAAAATATCATGAATATATTGATGGTGAAGCCATTTACCATGTCATTATTCCATTTACAATTGTGGTACCTTACTATCAAAGATAATGTGATCAAAGATAATTTATTTTTTAAGGGATTTATGAAGGAATCTTGGTTCCAAAAATTGTTCTTAATTACAATAATACCACGAAGTTGAAGAAATTATAAAAAGTTTCAGAACTCTTTAATACTCGTTCGATTGTTGATTAAAACCTTAATAATTTTACTTTGGGTAGGCTACTTTCCAATCTATTATAGGAAACGTGAGGGAAATCCAATAATCTCAATAGCATATCTTAGATGAAATTCCAACCCACGACATTAAATGTGAGTCGAAAACGTACCTTTTTGTCTATTTTGGTCAATGTGGGAGGGCTTTAGGGGTGATATTCTGGCTAGAGATAACTCAAATTACGCTGTGGTTAAGCATGCAGTTGCATGGCAACACTATATTGATGTTAGAGGTACCCAGATCGTTTATTTTGAACCAATTGATAAAATTAGATTATCGTTGGAAGTCTACACCATCACTGCAAATAAATCACGAGCCATGAACGTTATTAAGAAGTTCCCTGAAATGGAAAAGTGGCTTGTCTTGTTTAACTCTTTGCCTGTAAATGTATTGTAGTGTTGCTATTCTTTGGGGGCTGCTTGCTGACGTCACTTTTCAAGATGGAGGAGTCTGTTTGACATTGGGGTGTTTTTGCTCCTTTTTAGTGTGATTTTTTTGTAAGTAGGAATGTTTTGTTGGTAGTTAGGTCTGTTGTTGTTAGGTGTATTGTTTTCTGAATGCATGTGTCCTTGTTTTTTAGGTGATCAAGGCCAGAAAATGTGCTATTAGCTGAAAATTAAAATTTGTGCCATTTTATGTGACTTGCGAGTTTTTGCCCTGTCAGGGGGTACCCGTCTGCTTAGATGAAATTCGTTCCATGACATGAACAATGGTTTTATTTGTGGGTGCTCAGCATATTTCACAGATGGTAGAGCTTGGAATGTACAATGTACATGTCCATTCATGACACGTTATTTACCTAATATAATTAACGTAAATCACTGCAAAGATAATTTAAAAGAAAAAATAGTCATCAGTGCTAATATCTAAGAAATATAAATCGCTCTTAAAAACCAACCAAGAGAACCTCTATACTTTCCTGTATCTGAATTGATCTTTATTAATGCATTAAACTTTGATAGGCAATTCTTAATTTTCAGCCAAAAACATTTTCAATAATTTTCATTTAAAACAAGTAGTAATCCAATTAATGTATAGTTTTTTATGTCGTGTTCGTCGCTTTTCTTGTAAAGTGGTAAAGTCTAAGGATATTTTAAGCTACCTGGCCATTTTTTATTTCAGTAATAATCTTATTTTAAGAACTGTCATGAATCTTCAAGTTTTTTCTTTAGTATTTAAAAAATCCTCCAAAAGACAATCCCCATGTCCCGTACAGTCTTTTTTAGCCTTTAGCTGATTTTAGAGTACTAAGACATCATATTCAGTAATTTTGGAAACAAATAGTTCTTTAATTCTTTACTAGGTTTATACTACTTAAATGCTTTTCTCAAATTTATCTTTTATTTTTTAACTTTAGCTTTGGTAATTGTGCGTCAAAATCCTCAACAAAATGTTCGCACAAGCCTTCCATGATATCATTATAAAAATAGTTCGTTAATGTTTTGCTTATTAGCTTTCTTCACTGTGAGAAAATTGATTTTATCCCAACGTTTTACATTGTCTTTGCATTTTAAGTAAAATCATTGTTATAGTTTTCCTGTTTCAAAGCATCAGTTTAAATTTTTACCTCTTTTTTGAGTTAGTCGTAACAGGAAATCATTTCAGTTTTTACCTGATTTTTTTTCTAAACTTGATCTACCACATATTTCCTATCATTCAAGGTAGTTGTATTATTTATCCTCTTGAAAGCATAAAATTTTCATCAACCGCGGTGGAAACCAAATTGAGTTGCGTCCATTAATTTATATTTACGAAGGAAGTTAGTAATACTGTAGGCAAAGTATTTTCCCACAAATTTTTTAGTAACTGGTGACAATGCAATAGGTTTATAATCGTATACCGCACCTTCTTTTTACCTTTTTAAAATTTTTAAAATGGGTTTTAATACATTTTTTCTAAGACTGTCAGTAATAGCACCAATCAAGGATGTAAGGAAACAGCAACAATTTTCTTTAGCTTTAATAATATTTTCCATCAGTAGAACTTCATAACTCCTGATCGTTTAGCTTTCAAGTTATTCAGGATCTGCAATAAGTCATTTGGTCTGGTGTATTGCAATCATTGTATCTGCTTCTCTTGTATGTTCGTGTGGTTTGTATTTATTTGTATGTCGAGAAGATTCATTGTTATTTCTCAATTGTTTGACCTACCCTACTGTTCAGCAAGGTGCTTAACAAATTTGTCATATTTCAGTCACGTTAATTTTTCCAAACGCACTAGCGATGGTACCATCAAGATTACTTTGCTGTTTAATAATATTAGGTAACTGTGAAAATTTACTCCAAATTTTACGATTATCATTTTTATTAGCCATAAAGAATTTACCATAGTATTGTTGATTCATTTATTTTTATTTTTTATCTAAGTTTCCTTAGAAATTTTGTGCTTTTTCATTAACATAGTGAGTCGATTTGGTGTTTTTTTATAGATGGAATTTTATTTGTTTGTTATTCTGATGAAGTAATTTTCAATTCAAAAATTCATTTTTAATGTTTTTTTTGCATGCATCTATTTTCACAGATTTTATTTGCTTCGTAGATCGAACCAGCTTCATGCCCATAATTTTAACAGGTTGTATTACGATGCATAAATTTAGATAAATGTTGCCAATTATATGTGTTTAACTGCGCAATAACACTTTTTTGGGTTAATCTGTATTTATATCTGTTTGTAACATCACCATTTGTAAATTTCTTACTGGTCACATGTGAGTCAGACAAAATCGTGGTCAGCAAGTTCTATCTTGTCAACAAAGCCTTTAGCATAACGCTTAAAGAACTTAATACGTATTAAGTTACTGCATGATTTTACTAGTTTATTAGCCCGTATATCTTATCTAGTAAAGTTTCAATCATCCATTCAAATCCAAGAGATGCCATTGTGTTATGGAAATGTTCAATATCATATATTTCTGATGCATCTTGTGATTCAGTTTAGCCAACAACTAGCATATATATTCTACAGTTATTTTATTTTCACTGTTTGTAAAAAAAAATTTGCCCTAGGTGTCACGGAATTTTCATGAAAATGACACATCACAACAATATACTATAAAATCGGCGTGGGGAGGTTTGCCCTAGTAGTAATAATAATAAATTCTGAAAGATTCTCTGCAATGATCACATTACTACGTACCACCAACAGCCCTCATATATACTTTGTGAGTCAGAAAGTGCACACTGTGTGTACAGTCAACCAACAACTCGTGTGGAGGCTGAGGTAGTACACAGTGATGCAGTACTACTTCACCGAGTCTTCATAGTGTACTTTATTCTTCAGATGGCTCGAAGTTTTTGTTGAACATCTGTCTGTGTGCTGCATAAATTACAACATACAACTGTGGTGGTAATTCAAAGTTGCTCATACATGAAGAAAAAGGTATTACGGTTTTAACATATGAACTAATAATATTAATATTGTAATACTACAGATGGGTTATAAGAGTTTGTAAATTTATGTTCGCAAAAAGAACTTTAATCATTACTGCTAGAACTGTATTCGACTGCATTAGATAACGTTGACTAGGCTGCTAGGTTAGGAAAGATTATTGGCTAACCATCTAGACAATTTTTTTATTTCCCCAATTTTTCTTAAATAAACTAGCACGAAATGTTTAGGTAATATTTTTATATAAAGACGAGTATGGTCTTTCTAAAATATATAAGTCACGGTTAAACTTACCGAATACAGACATTTCTGCAGCAAAGGAGGAATATTCTGCAATTCAGTATTTATTCCCTCACACACTATGCAGTCTAGTGAGGATAACAGGATATGACCAATACCTTTGCGTTATTATGCAAAGTACAAAAATGTTTTTGAATTTTGGTTATTGGGATGCCGTTTTTGCTTTTCATGATACATAATGGTTTTAAAATTTCTGTGTAAGAAGAACTTATGAATCGACTAATGCGTGATCCAGCCCGTGGGAGAATACTTCCTGGAATATGCTTGTTATTTGTATATTGGAATACTGGTCTATTCAGCACTAACTAATGAATACAAGTACACGCATAGCTAGACTATTCGCTTTACGAAAGTCGAGCGTATTTACAATACTAACCAAAAATCCAATTTATATTCGTGCAGTTTCCAGTAGTTTCCCACACAGTGAATTCAACCTCTAAAGCTGAGTTTCTCGTTTTAAAGCTTTAATGTTTAATGGGCAATTTTGACAACGCTTTATCTGTACTTGCAAGTTACTGGCCATTGATAAACCTGGAACCCACCAATAATTTTTTTAGTTTAGCTGATTAATTATTTATTTACTTGTTTATACTCATTATCACGATAGTTTATGTTTAACAGTGCTATTTACAAACTAATCCAAATTTATGATGGCTAGCATGGGCTATCTTGTGTGAAGAAAGTATTGATTGGTTCAAGCCCAATCTCACCCCACATGTGAATTGGGGAAATATATTCTTGCAACTTACTTTGTCTCATTGTCGATTGTGAAATGTTCAGGATACTATGATGTTATCTGTCACTGGCTGCTAGTTATCGTAGCATGCAACCATCATTGATTCTTACATTGCTTATAACAATTGCTGTGCAAAACGTCTGTCTTAGATTAAAAATATTTAGTAAAGCATTGAACTGCATGCTAGATAATCATCAGTGACGATAGTTTTAACAATAATCAGGATTCCAAAGGTTAACGATGATAGGGAGCGTCGTACGAACGTCTAACTGGCAAATCGTCTAGTGGGATAATTGTCTAATATCTGCATAAATAAAAAACGGAATATCGTATAATGGAAAATCATCCAAACAGAATATCGTATAATGGAAAATTATCTAAACGGAATATCGCATAATGGATAATCGTATAACGGATAAAAGTCTAACTGGACAATAATATACCTGCGGTTTCTGATGTTATATGTATAGCGACAGCGAGCATGGCAGCGTGATCGAGGCAGGGACAATTATGCGATTTTACAGTTAGACGATTACCCCTTGCCCCGATGATATCGCTGATAAAAAAAAGAAACACACCTTTGTCTCATACTGCAGCAGCTAATCTAAAAGCCCACAAAGTAGCAACCATTAGACTTGTAGGTCAAAAGTGTTAGCTTTGGCGTGAAATGATTCTAACACTCTCGGAAATTTAAGGCATAATTTGAAGCTTCCGTTTCCTTAGGCGGAAGCAGCATTGTTGTGTGGTCATCATGCGTTAGAGAGTAGGTCTATTCATTCATGCAACACGAGGTGAGAGTTCAAGTTACCGTTGCAACAGCCACTTTGCTTTTCTGTTTCGGTGTCATCAAGACTATTTTTTACATTCTCAGTAAGTCATTTACAATTTGGTTTTAATGCTGCTGGATCCCTTAGCCTTTCGTTTGGGGCCCACAGATCGGCGCGGATATTGAACTTGCGTTGCAGAACTGTGTTCGAGATTGTTTTGATCATGCATCATGGTGTTCAGGGTGTTTGTTGCCATAAGAATGGGGAATTTCTAGACCATCATACGAAATCGTTATAATAATTTGTGTTGTGGTATAAACGTTTTGCCTGCAGCATAATTTCATTTCCTATAAATAGTTTCGTCATACTGTTTATTCCGTTGGCAAATGGGACTTATGGTCGCAATGTTAAAGGAAATTCTTCTAAGATTCTTTTCAAACGAAGCGAATGTGTGTCATTAACAGAATCCTTTTGTTTTTCCAATCGATCGCCGTTCTGTAGTGGTTAAAATGCGATGATCAAATTTGTTATTCCATACAAATACGTCGAAAAAGATTTTTTGCTATAGGGAAGCATTTGACGTTTTAATTTTTTTTAAAGTTCACTGTGTTACCAGCAGCACGGTGTATGCTTTATCAGAATTTCTTAACTATTCAGGATTCCAAATGTATAACGGTGGGAGTTAAGCTTGATAAATTCTTCCATAATAATTGATCATTTTATAATACTTTTCTGAATTTCGATCAGGTGTAGCAAAATTCATTCCAGTCCACCTATTTATTTGGGTCCCATCCAAACTACAAAATACGCATTCAACCAGCCAACAAACTAACCAACCAACATTTTACTATTTGCTGTCCGTTACAAGCCATGCCTCGCTCGATCCACGAATTACTATAACAAGAAAAACCGGCCACTTGCAGCACTAATGATTAATAAGAAGTAGGCGTTATGCATTTTTATTTACGCATACCATTGTTGAACCAACATGGGATGTATTTTCCTGTCGGCCTAAACCTATAGTCATTTAGTGCTTGTGCTTTACCTTGCGGCCCCTTTCCAGATAATTTGATAGGTTGTGTAACTATTCTGCGTGTAGTCTACATAATGAATTGCTTTCGACGAAGATTGCAATTAATACCAAGCTATAAGCATTTTTAAGTTTTGCCGTGGGTTCCTTGGAAATGCTGATGTAATGCTAGCTGAAAATTTGGTAGTAAATTGTTGTTTTGATTGGTATCAACTGGCTGCAGAGCAATTTACGTTTTATTGGCGTTCCCTGGTGCAGAGCTCAGGTTTTTATTACTTGTACGTTTAGTTTTATCGATAGAAGATTGACTTTTAGAAGAACTGTTTTTGTTCATGCTTAATAAATCGTATTGTGTTCATGTACCTAGGTACCCACAACTACGGCCTATTAAATTAAATGAAATTAAAATTAAATGATGGAATTAGAGTTAGTTTGTTAGCATATTGTTATGCTTAAGTGATAACTCCTATTGTTTTATATTGGTGTACCCTATTGTTATTAATTATACTTTGTTATTTTATCTTACTTTTGGGAATGAGGTGAAACATGGGTAAAACAAAATAGGTTAAACACAGGGCTTGGATAAAAAGTGATTTCGGTTCATAACTCCAGCTTGCTTGCCTGTTTTCATCCACGTATCCATGGTACTTGGTAATAGCTAAGGCATCATTTCATGACAAGAGCGTGGTTGACGGACATTTAAGACAAAAGGTGAAAAGTTTGCTACTCCAACATAAAAAGCTGTAGATGGCGATGTTTGCTCAAACCAAACAATCACATCACTGAAACTTCAAATAACAAGGAATGACAACAAGGTGCCTACTGGAAACAGTAGGGTACAACCTCTTTTAATCTCCCATTAAATATACATCAAGAGTTTTACACCTGGTTGTCGTACAGTCTTCATACAAATTTATGTACATACAATTAAATAAAGAAGAAATCACAAGGTAAAGGGTAAAAAGAAGCAAGCAGTCTCCATTAAAGACTGGCCTTGTGAGGATACACAATACACTAGTCGGAGAAAGAAAGAAAATACAACTGCCCCGAATGGGACTCGAACCCAGAACCTCCTGTTTACTAGCTGGGCACTCTAACCACTGCACTATCGGGGCAGGTTCTGGCTACAGGCACCAACCTGCCCAAAGGTCACAAACATATATAGGAGGAGGGAAAGCAACATTGCTTCCTGGCCTAAACACAAGAAATAAAGTATGTAGTAAATAAAGAAGAAATCACAAGGTAAAGGGTAAATGAAGCAAGCAGTCTGCATTAAAGACTGGCCTTGTGAGGATACACGATATGCACATCGTATGTCTGTGACCTTTAGGTAACCACTCAGAAAGACTGAACAGCTACTTAGCTCGGCTGGAGCTTGCAGCCAGAACCCGCCCCGGTAGCACATTGGTTAGAGTGCCCAGCTAGTAAACGGGACGTCCTGGGTTCGAGTCTCAGTCAGGGCAGTTGACTTTACTTTTTTCTCAGATTAGGGTATCGTGTAACCTCACAAGGCCAGTCTTTAATGCAGTCTGCTTGCTTCATATACATTTTTATATAAAATTTATTTACATAACCGGTGCTCAAATCTTAACACAATGGCAGTATCAAATCCATACCTAGATTATGAAGGTATGCACATTAATGGGAAAGATTTTTGTACTTTGACAACCCAAAGTTAGCCATTCGTTTATGTCAAGATGATGTCTCCCTGATAACTATTCAACCAGCAGCTGATGCACCCCAAGGTATCCATGATACTTGGACGACAAATAATTGAATCTTAAGGTAACAATTTCGCTTTACGCTTTCTGGCAAAATGCCTTAATGGTCATCAGCTAATCAATTACTTACATAAAACTAGTAAAAGAAATCTGGGATGAATTAAATCCAACATTTCAATGTACAGCACCATGAAGTACAACTGAAAGCCCTAAATACGACTTCTGCTGAATACATGGTTAATTATTTTGTGCGTTTTAAAAACATGAAACACTGGTTGTCATGAGGTGGAAAAACGAAGATAACGACATAATCCTTTATGCTTTCTATGGCATTCGTTATAGCAAATGGCAGGTCGTTATTGAAATGGTACAAGCCGAAATTCGCCAACTTTATATCGTGGAGAACAATTTTCTCACATTTATACTCTGAGGTCGTTTCCATGGCAACCATGCTATTTACAGTGCACTTGCCGCGCGGTAGGCTCTAATGAAAATCGCACCCAAGAGTATTGTTAGTGGCTATACCACAGAATTCTTAGCATTGATTTCCAAGCTACATGAGTGCAAAGATTCTTTGCCGTACTCGGAGCGTAACTTGAAAGAACGCATAAATACGTTTATGAAAACCACACCAAATATTGTTATGCTCAATTACTTACCTGGTTTTTGAAGTTATCCTCTCAGAATAGAAGAATAGAATAAAAAAAAGTGACGGTGCAAAGCAAAAAAAGGCAGGAAGCATCAACCCCCACAACCCCTCCACACAAACAATCAACCCAAGGGCTAACTGCCGATGAAACACCTAAACCGCTGTCATATGTATTGTCAAATTCGATTGGATAACTGTTAGTGACGTCAACATGGTTCTGGCCAATAATACGATGACACTGGCCGGAAAAAAAACAAGCGATTGGGACGCTACCAGACAAAAGAACACTCATTTTTCTAGAACGGGGCAGCACGACGTACATGCGTAAGTCATGGTCGTCAAGAGGTTAATCACTAAGTTTAAGTAGTTAATTTTGAAAGCAGCTTACCTACAAATTCTCATTAACTTCAATTAATCACTTTAAAATCACTTGTAACATGTGAATTGAACTTGTAAATTTAACCATAACTGCCCAGAAAATTACAAAATCTCTCACTAATTATCTCTATAATTAAATTACTGTAATTTGCTTCACACATTTACTACTGTAATTTGCCTTTTGTAAACCTGTTGCTGTAAGTAACCGACTTGGTTACACTTAAACAACTTTGTCACTGTTATTTAATAATATAACATTTATACTACTCTGTTTAACAGATGCCGATACCTCTCCGCAGCAGCACTGCAAGCGTAATGTTGTTGGTAATGCATGTATAAGATGGATTTTCTGTCAAGTTAATCATTTATTTGGCTTAAAAGTAATTCAGGCCTAAAAAACAAAGAACCCTAAATTACTACATATAATAAGATGCTGTGCGCAATCCACTAAATGTACCCGGCTCAGACTATGACTTGTTCTTATGAATAATCGAGGGTTAAATAAATTTGATGGCATACATGTTGTACTTTACATTTGGCACTTACTAAAAGTACACTTTGTAAACATTCCCTTGTAGGCTACCAAATTGCTTATTTGTATTCTTTACGAATATGTTCCAATTAAATAAATATAATATATTATATATTATATATTATAATATTATTATTATATATTATATTATAATATTATATATTATATTATATTATTTTTATTATTATTAATATTTTACAAATGTTCGTTTTTAATATATTAACGCAAAATTACTTTAATGATGATTTTAAAAACCCTATTGCCTGACCAATTCGAAATAATTAAAAAAAATAATTTTTAATTATGATTTTTTTAAAGTGTTGACAAATCCCACTATTTGGGTGCTTTAGTTTTTAGTATTCACCGTAGCATGACTTTTAAATTTTTTAACACTGTTTTTACTTTTTAATTGTACAGCATCATTTTGGGCCTTTTAACACTTTTCACACCCTTCCCATGACCTGCACGTTTGGCGATGCCATCTGGGGCCTTTGAGTCCCTGGCAGGTCTAACCTTGGTGGTAAGGCATTCGTGTCCCCAAACCTCGTACCATCATCCATTCCTTGGCCGTTTATTGTACACTGTATTTACATGTAATTTTGGCTGGCTGTCAGTGACTCCCCAGTCCTTGCCAGACCCGTTGCTATCGGAACAAATATTATCATTATATTATATTATATCAAATTTATTCCTCGAAATGACTTCTCATGTCATGTAAATTTAAAATTTTGCACTTAAATGGCACATTTGCATACTTGAATCTTTTGTCTCGTTTTAAGCAAAAATCTTAAACGGTTAACATAAAAATTTGTTGCCACATTTTGGCTGCTTCGAATGCTGTAATAGCCAAAATGGCGCAAACTTTCCAGCTAACCACACTCACAGAGTGGCGCAAACACTTAATGATAAAATAGGATTTTTACATGTCTTTAAAAGACATGCTAATTATTTTACCCAGAAAGCATTTGGAATATCAACTATTTTTTTTCAGCCAGAAATACCCAGCACACACCTTTTCCCGGTCATTATGCCCGACGACATGCGTAATGTGTACTTAGGCTAGCATTTCTTGAATTTCTCCCCAAACTCGCAATTTCTTTCTTCGCCCTAATATAAGCGTAATTGTCACTCAACTACCCGAGGACACCAAGTACCTCGTAGCTTATCGTAGCTTAGATGTCCATCGTACTGTTGAAAACCTCTCGGCCGCTGAGATTCCTCCAATGCGGTAGACACCAATTCTCTTCTCCAGCAAACAAGTACAGTACTAATAATTTAATCTGTTAACCCCTTGCCCGTTCCTCTCTAAAACTGGGTTACCGGCAAGTTGATACGGTATTAAGGAAAAATTACAAAAAAAAAAAATTAAACCCGCTCTCGTTGCCATTGCAATATTAAAGAACTGCTAGTCTGGTTCGGAATGAGGGGAGGCAACAACATCTTAGTGGTACGAACTGCTGCTGCTCCTACCACTAAGATGTTGTTGTTGTGTGGGCTACATCTTATAAAACTTTATCATGGTTGTATGCACAACCTGGAGGAGGTGGAAAAACAACCTAAACAACTGCTATGGTGGCTAATAAGGAGAGCATACCACAAGCACTCCAGAAACGATGTTATCCCGCGATTTTCATAGAAGGAAAGTTAATTACATGCTTAAAATGGCCGATAATTTAGTCAGAAGTTCTTTCATTCATAAGCAATAGCGCTTCTATCTGCAAAATCGTATGTCTTTTGCTCAAGTTACCTCAACTGATGGTACTGTACAGAAGATATCAACAACCACTCTATCCAACCTCCTCTTTAACTTCCATGCAAAGTCCAGTCCACCTCTTCTCAACACTCTTTCAACACCATCACTCAACACACGCCCAAGAATCCCGTTTGTTTCTAAGTTCACCGCTGACCTTCCTTTTTACATTTTTGTTGTTTACACTAGCCTAATTAGATGGTGTTCTTTATTACAATGCCATACCGTAGCATCCATAGATGATCGTCGTTGTTTGACAGAAAATGTTTAGCTGAAATGTTTATGATCGTTGGTCATTTGACCTTCAGACACTTGACCGACAGTTCACATAACCGTGGGTAAGTTTTGACCGACAGTGACATTTGATCTTGTGGACAGATGGCCGAAATGCTTTTCTGTGAGTTAACTTTCTTTGGTTCATGAGTCGTTTTAGTTACTTTTTTTAGTTTTGTATAGCGGGTAGTTCGATGAAGTATTGTTTTTTGTTTGTATCTTATTATATACATTTCACCTCCCTCCTCCCCAAAGAGAAAGTAATTTCCTTGTACCCTCACCCAGAAAACCGTTATTTTTGTGTGAATCTTGTTTTATGGTGTTAATCACATTTCCTTTCACCCAACCCACCCCTCCCCCCCCCAAAAAAATAGTAATTTTCTTTCAATTCCTCCTTAGAAAATCCCGGAATTCCATTTTTTTTGTATTTTTTTGTTTGTGAGCTAGGAATTACATATTTTGTTCGATGCCTCCATCCCCCCCCCCCCCCCACGCATTTCCTTCCAATTCATGCTTGGTAAATTCCGAAATTCCTTTATCAGTAATTTTTTTTAGTGCTAGGAAAGCATCATGTTCCTTTGAATGTCGTGTTCCCCACCCAGATATACTGCTATTATTCGGTTTTTGTGTGTATCCTGTTTTTTTATTGTTTCTGGGCTAGGAATTGTAAATATTCCTTTCGATGCTTTCCCCAACCTCCCTTTCCCCTCACCAAAGATAAGGAATTTTCTTCTAATTTGTCCTTGGTAAATCCCGAAATAATTAGGCTACTTTTTTTATTTTAGTATTTTTTAAATTATTTTTATTGTAGTTTGAGCTATAAAAAAATCATCATATTCTTTTCAATGCCTTGCTCTGCTACCCAGAAATTCCATTAACGTTGTTTGTATCTTGTTTTTTGTTGTTAAACACATTTCCTCTCACTCCCACCGCTTAAAAAAAGTTAATTCTTTCCAATTCGACCAAAGGATCAAATGTAAATATTATTGAGTTTTCTTGTTAATGAAATTGGTTCTAAATTGCAGCTAAAAACATAACTAAAAATTGCATTATTAAAAACAGTTATCATTGTTACTCATTTCTAACTATTTCGGTATATTGTCTTGTCGGTCTAATGTCATTGTCGGCGTTTGTTGTGTCGGGTTTTTGGTCGTCGGTCATGTGTCCGTAGGCTATATATTAGTCGGTGTTTTGTTTTTCGGTAGATTTGTTTTCGGTCACTTTGTGTCGGTCATTTGTCTGTCAGTGTAGTAAATTTCGGTGAAGTGTCCGTGACTCTGCCATACTGCCCCTTGCATGCTTTTCTTACCAATGGTTGAGGTCTACCGACCAGTCATTCTCCACATACTCCAAGAAAATTGTACTTAGACCGAACGTTTGTATACGGTTTGTAAATGCATATAAACTGTTTTGCACCATAGCTCATTTGATATAAGAACATTTAATATTTGGAAAATGCTACAAGTTCCTATTGCCATACATGCACAGCCAACATGCTTGCTTTTAACCATTAAAAGAGAAACAGGATTACAACATTTTAATCTTGATGAAATTTTAATCTTTACTTCGTTTCCTGGTATTAGGCATAATGAACATAAATTGGTGGTCCAATGAGAAAAAATAATTTTTTAATGCATTTTACATTTAGAAACTAATGAAGTCTTTATAGATTAATGTTCAGGTTATTGCTGTTTTCTTTCGTGAAGGTTTATGCAGCAACAGCAGAATTCCCTTTACAGGTTTCTGGTTTTCTCGAGCAAGTGTGTTCAGCTAGGCTCTTGTCGTCTTTGCATCGGACACGCAATTTTTTTTGGACCTTTGGTTTAGTGATAATCCAATCCATGGACTCATCACATTTGAATTCACCTGAAACGATATGTTCAAAACTAGTTGTAGAGAGCAAAGTGATATTGAAACTCTGAAATGTAGGAGCAGATATCAAAATATTAGTTATATTAGCAAACTGGAAGAGTGGGGACAGCAAGGTAAAATTCAACCATTGAACTGTGGAGTGTGCAAAGCAAGGCGATAATTAAATCTAGTAAACTGCGGGGAGGAAATTTCCTTAGTTCCCAATTTCTTGTTCCTCTGGACCTTACGATGTCCACAAATGTAACGAATGGCACTACTTCTGTGTATCTGTTTGCCGCTCCTTATTTCTTCGGACATCATCACAGGGCTCTTCCTGTCCACGCTGTATAGTTGTATTCCCTCTTTTGAAATAACGCACTCGTTCTTTTTCTCAGATGATTTTACCAATTGTAAGAAGACGTACCTGCGTTTTTCACCTGTTACTCCTTTAGTCATTTTATACCAATCTAAGATGCGTCTTGGCTTAAGGCTTAGTTGTCCCTAGTGTTTCTATAAGTGCTTGACCTTCTCATAACTTCGTGGGCTGATTTCCACCCAGGCAGGTATACTACCATGAGGGTAACGTTAACGACCTAGAAGAGGTATATTTTACAGATTCACCAACCTTAAAAGAGACTATGGAAGATGTGATATATTGTCTAAACAAGTGGAGATCAAAGCCAAGGCTGGAAGACTAATGTGTAAAAGACAGCAAGAACACAGAGTAATCATCCCTTGAGGTTAACATCGATTACCCATTATTAGGTACCAGACGTACGGCACAGGGATCGTTTAATCACTGACCCCACTATCCAGTGCATTATCCATGACAATACGGCGTGTAGAAGGGAGTAGATGTAGACAAGGAGTGCTTTATGTTCTGACGGGTCCCCTACATTTTAGGAGACCTGTAGCAATGCTCGTACTACTCCTTATCACATGGTGGCAGAAAAAGAAACGGCCAGGAGTGGATCCTACCTACTCCTTTTCATCATTTTATCAGCAACTATATCTGACAATCGAAATGAGAGTGAATCTTTCAATGAGAACCCAATTACGACAGTGCGAAACCCGAGCCGTGGCATAAACTTGACCGAACAGTTGAATTGTCAGTTTTTCAGCAGTTTTTCCCCTGTCACCATTTCTAAATTGACTATACAAGCAACAAGAATAATCCACAATTCACTGTCACTTTAGACACATCTAGTGAGGGTGAATCCCTGTGGGAAGGTCTATTGACTTTCACCCAAGTAAACCAATGCCCAACTAAGACGGCATAGAGACAACAATTCATCGACCACATTTGTGCACTCCCTTGATTGCATCAAGAGTTTTTAGATGTTATATGCAGAGAGAAATTAGCCCTAAAACCAAATGTGAGCCTGCAGAAGACGTCTCATCCCTTGAAGAAATGTGAACTAACAGTTTCTTCTCTCATCTATAGTTTGTTCCACATTATGTTTTCAGAAAACTGAATGGATGACGAATCGTTTCCTTGAACTAAGAGTGCAAAAACATGTGGAAATCACACTTGTAGACTCTACACAGTTACTGTTGAGTTTACGAATGGGATGTTTACGGATTTTTTGCACTCGTAGTGGAAGAAAATGAGGCATCATACAGTCAGTTTTCTGAAAACATAATGTGGAACAAAGTATAGACAAGTAGTCCGAAAGCGATAGGTTTTGTGCAAACCATGAAAAACCTCTCTCAGCTAAGTGCCATCACCAACCCTAGTGTCAGTGTGCTAATACCTAGCATTATCCTGAAACTTGCTGAAACATTAAATATACTGATTTAAGCAGTTAAGGGGTACTTCCAATTTCTGACCATGTACCCGACTTAGAGGTGTATTTGCTTTTGGCCCTCACATAAATAACCTTAAGGACGAATCAACACAATATGCCTCTACATCTCCATTAGTGGGATATTGCAAGATCGGTTAGGGTGTAATACTCGCTCGGCCCTAACACTCCCAAGTTTCTTTATCTTTGTAGGTGATAAATCACTTAAGAAAAGTGAAAGGTAAGGGAAAAGCACGTAAAATATAAAAACTAACAGAATTGGACAGGGATTTTAACTAAGATCTTATAAGAAAGATCTTATCACCGACGTACACCAACATGCAAATGGTAACAATAAGGAATTCCCTTTTTTCTTTAAATTGGGGTAGAGGTTTAACAGTGCATCGACAGCTACGTCATTAGTACCAAACTCGGTCTCAGTTCAGTGGTCTGGGTTGCCACTGCACCACACATTATTGAGATGTTAACCGAATCTTAAATCTAGATCTTCTTACATCAGTACGCCTGCAAAAATTGAAAAACCCCGGACAGGACAGAATAATTCCCCAATTGACATGCATTGTCTCGCATAAGGTGGAAACTGCAATGAACACTACCAAGATGGTGAAATAGACAAGAACGTGACGGACTGTGAGTGGCCAGTGACAACAATAACATTCAGGATTAACCCAGCCTCAAAAGGAAGCAATGAGTAAGGTTGATGTGACGAATTCGCAAACAGGCCATTCATGGCCATTTAAATGGCCAAAACTTACTGCAATACAGCTTATCCCACAAGGCTGGCAAAACAGCGACCAGATCTCAGACGTAGAACTGGAAAGGAGTCTGAGGGAACAAGGCATAGATCCCTATCGAGGGGACCAAAAAAGGTCCCATTTGCTGCAGCAGCAAAGTGCTCATTGCCAGCTTTTCCGCCGTGGCAGAAAAGCACAGACTTCGCTGGCCAGACAAGGGTGAAAACAGAGCTTCGATTCGTTTTTTCAAAGGGTTCCGATGGTTGTATGTTTCCAAGGACTCCAGGAGAATCATGGACTCGCTAAAGATGATAAAATGCGTGCCCCGAAGATCACGTATCCATTCAACAGCCAGAGGTTCCGTCAAAAACACACAATAGCCCGACGGAAGGCAATGGTAATCAGTCAGTCCCAAGGTTTACCACCTGAAGGACTAAAACTTTCAAATAGTGTTATAATTACTCGGGTATTGAGAGAGGCGGGATGGAAGTAAGGCTTAACCAATTCTGTACTCATTTAATGATAAAACTCGATCTACTTCACCCCAATGTTAAAGATTGAAGGAATATAAGTCCGCCGTAAAATATTCAATTGTTTGTTTGCAACTTAAGCTGATACTAAGCGATTTCAGTCTCAAGATGTATCAGATATGTTTTACCAGTCTTTTCTCATTTTGGGGACACATGATTACTGTGGGCGAATTGCTAAGCACTGGTTGGTTAATTTACCTTATCTTCGATACATCTGTTAAACTATTTATAAACACTTTCGAATTTAATGGATTCACCCTGCAATACAAATTATTATGCAGTGCTTCAAGTCTTGTTCTTGCCTTTACAATTCCCTTTAAAGCCTCTTTCTCACCATATTTGACTTTTACAAAACCCATGTCTAAAGAGAGGATAGGTGAATTTTACACAGAATTCAATTTAATGGCACCCTTAAGGGACTTGCTCCCCAATTCGCATAGCTTTAGCAAAGCTGTTCGGGATTATTTTTACACATTGATTATAATATAATAATAATAAATACAAGGTTTACCACCTGCTGGCGGATGGGTGCCAGAAGGGTTGTGAACCACTGACACCGTACCATTTTGCAGGGAAAGGTAGGGTGGGCGCCCGCCGCGCGAGGGTTCCTATTTAAGTTTAAAAAAAAATGGGTGAGATCCTCAGTGAGCAGCTCTCGACGGAACCTACTTTCTGAGTCCGTACACACATCCTAGAGCAAAGAGCATTCCAAACCGGGACAACACGACCGCAAAAAAAAATTACGATAAGATTACGCAGAATTTTGTAAGTTAAGTTTAAATTAAATCTCAATCTCCGTAGTTCCAACAGTTCAAGCCATGTCCTTGATAGCCGTTCAATGTAACCAACATCCTGGAGTCCAGGAAGTTTTTTTGGCAAACTTACGCTGGACAGTCTCGATTAGGTCAATGTCTTTTGCAAGATAGGGGAACCACACGGGTGTGGCGTATTCAAGAATTGGGCGGACGAAGACCTTGAATGCCCAAACTTTAATTTGAAGGTTTCCCGATGTAAAACATCTGTTAACAATCGCCAACCGGCGGAATGCCAAAGAACTGATCTTCAAACAGTGAAGGGATGACTTAATGTCCTTGGAGAGCCAGATGCCTAGGTCCTTAACCACCTCCATGAATGGCAGAAATTCTCCATTAAGTTGGTACCTATATTTAGGACTTAAATGACCAATATGGACTGTGTGAGATTTCGAGGAAGAAAGTGGCAACTGCCACATTTTAGACCTATAATGAACTCGTTCAATTTCCTCACTGAGTGCACTTGAAGGACCCGGTAACAAAATTTCTGCTGTAGATTTAAGATCATCTGCAAAATTTACGCCAAATGGGGAGGTGGACGTCAGAGGGAGGTCATTTAGGTAAACTAGGAATAGTATAGGGCCGAGGACCGAACCTTGAGGAACACCACTTGGCACGTTGACCCGGTGTGAGAGTGTTTTTTCATTGATTGCCTGCTGGGAACGATTTTGAAGAAAGGCAGAAAGCCTATTTAGAAGATGTCCACCAATTCCGCAACTGCTAAATTTAGCCAATAATTTGCGGTGAACAAGCGATTCAAAAGATTTTTTAAAATCAAAGTATACTATATCACTAGGGGCTCCAGCGTCCAATGCAGAAGTGCACCGGTTAAGGACTCACAGAAGTTGATGCGTTGCTGATCTCCGTGGAAGAAAACCATACTGATCTTTACCAATGATAGAAAACTCATCAAGGTAAGCTAAAAGCTGTTCGGGGATGACTGACTCCATAACTTTGCATGCCACGCAAGTAAGCGCAATTGGCCTATAATTTTGAGGATCAGATGGTAAACCTTCCTAAAAACTGGCACTACAATGGCACATTTCCAACTTTCCGGTATTATGCCCTGTTTAAATGACAAAGAAAAATTTTTAGATAATGGGTAGCAGATTTCAGCTGAGATATGCTTTAGTAGAGAGGCAGATATGCCGTCAGGCCCACAATATGTCCTTGGTTTAATATTAGTCAAAGCCGGAAGCACATTTTGTTGGTCAAAATTTATCCAACAGCAGTCCCTATGGCACGCACTTGATTGTGGTCCTTGTAGGTTCTGATTTCCGTCATCAGAAATCGTATTCGATGCAAAAAACATGCTGAAGGCATCCGCCTTTGTTTTAGTATCGATCAGAAACCCACTTGGCGGTTTAAATAGAGGCAAGTATCGTGCGGTCTTGGTCATCCTACGGTAGAATTTGAAGAGAGTAGAAGAGTTTCACTGTCCTATTTCTCGTTACTCAGTTACGGAGTGTCTCGCCTCAACCTACCTGAATAAGTCTTTCTTATCGTCTTATAGGCTAAGAGAGACATTTAGTCCGGTTTTGCTCTGTACTGTCTCCAGAGTTTAAGCTTCTGGCGTCTCAATTTCGTAATATTTAATGGTGTTTGCTTTTAGTCCTGCTCTCACCTTTGATGGGGCCGCGACAGTGGCTAATATGGCCTTCAAGTATGTTGGAAATACAGTTCCATGCCTCTTGTATAGATTGATGGCATGAAAATATAAGATCATACCAATTCACATCCCTAAGTGATAATTTTAACAGCTGGTAATCTAATTTACCAACCTTGGTAGATTGTTTTTCTTGGTCATTGTAGGAATAGAGACCTTGGGAAAGATTTATTTTAAAAGTAATCATACAATGATCACTGTTGCCAACATGTGGGCCCACCTGGAGATCATACAGCAATCAGTCATCATCTGTAATAATAAGGTCGAGGATGCTACTTTCACGAGTTGGTTTATCGACTCACTATGTTAACCAAGAGGCACAATCAATTCAAGAAAGAGACGATGATGAGGGTCTATGACTTGGGTTAATTCCCAATTTACAGTTGAAAGGTTGAAGTCGCCCAAAATTATGTTGGAATGCCCTGTGCTCAAGGAATCAGCTAGATACTGGCAAACCCCCTCAACAGCTGCATCAGACCTACTATCAGGGAGATAACAGACGGTGAAATTTATATTTGCTTTAGGTAGGGATATCGCCATTCTCTCAACAACCGACGAAATATCAGTTAACACCGCAATGATCTCCTCTCGATGTAGAATTAACAACCCTCCCCCCCCCCCGGATGCCCTTTCGTATCTCACCACCACGTGGTGTCACTATAGAGCCATGACTCCACCACAAAAATAAAGTCATAGCTCCCATTTTTTAGGAAATCGTTAAAGCAGCCAATATTTCGTATAATGCTAAGCACATTAAAAAAGGCACAAGTAAGATTTACAGCAATTGAACTTGTGGTTGAACTCGGGCTTATTTTCTCTCCATGGGTTTCCCCAATTAAAGCACTCAGTTTTTCAAAGGAACATGGATTGCAGCTAGTTGCTGGTGTAGCACCTTCTTGCCCCTGATTGTAAGACAAACTTGGTCTTTGGCTAAAAGCGTTGGATCACTGATAATTTCTCTATTGAGGGATAGAAAAGATAGATTTTGTTCTATACACATCTTCCTAATAATTGTATTTGTATGGGCCACAAGGTGATCAACGTCTCGGTTAGCCTTACCCAATCGCGGGAACAGACCAATTATTTTGATGCGTGAATTGGGACGTGCGACCCTAAGTGAAGTAGGAAAAGCCGATAGGATAACGGCAATTCGGTTTGGTGGCAGTGACCCTATATTGTTGGACCCCATGCAAATAATAAAAGAACCGGATCTTTCACTAGATTTTAAAAGTTCAGGTAACCTTGTGGAGAGATCTTCCACACGCATCCCAGGGTAGGTCCATGTTTGGGAGTCTTTGTGGTAGCTCCCTCGCAGGTTTCGGATATTTGAATCTCCAATGATTGTTGTGCGTTCAGTCCATGGATGTTTTGGTGTCGCGTTACTCAAATTTGTGGATGCATTACTGTCTGTTGTTGTTATATTTGGATCATGTGTGGATGTAACTTCTGCATTCCTGGCGCTACTTTTGAGGTTACACAAAGTGGAAATGTTTTGTGTAAGATCTGGCTAGTAGTATCGTTTACAGTTTGTATGTTAGCGCTGTTTAATTTTGCTGCATCGCTTCGACGAGGAGCCTGGTTTTGTAAGGGGTGCTTTTTACGATTTCGCCCAGAGCCGCCCCTTATCAAGGTAATGTTTTTTTTCTTTCTTGCATCCATTCTAGGGGTTAGATCACATTTACTAGAAGGAGGTGGACTTTCGTGGTCAACATGTGCTGGTAAAATTGTCATCAGACCCGTATTTGTTAATTTAAGTTTCACATTGAGATCAGCGATCTCACCGGCATTGACCTCGGTGCTATGTGGTGTCTCACCCTAGGTCACATCCTGGCTGGTAGTGTCACTTGCTGCTTTTGTGTAGCCACCATTTTCTCGAATTCCACGGCTTTTGTCTCCAGCTTCTCTCCTAACTTACATACCATATTTTCCATGAATTCGTCAAGGATCTGTTGCTGCTTGGTAAAAAAAAAAGTCGTTGACCAAGACTCACAACATTCTTTAAGGGCCGAAAATTTTGTTTCCAGTGAACCAAAATTGAAAGGTGATGTAATATATTGTGTGTTTTCATTTACTATTAACCCAAATTGTCACTCTGGATTTAGTAAGAATGGTAATTTACTTTAAGGATTTATTAGACTAACTGTTGAGGATATAAGATTTTATACGAATATCGTAAAGTTAACTTCACTTTATTTTAAGGGTTGAAAAAATCCCCAGTCTCCTTTTTTCCACATTTACACCCCAACACACGTGTGCTCTTCTTATTCCCACTAGGGAAGGGAATTGCGGTGTAATGGCACATCAACAGCAAGCATTTGCTACCTTTTACTCATTTTTTTTACTCCAATCTGGACTGTAACCCGTATGAGAGTTTTATTACAGAATGTCGTCAGTCCATAGTCTGCAGAAAGTTACATCGCAGGTGTACCTGACTTCTATGTTACAGTATGTCCGGCCTCAAAATTAAGTACTCGATAGTGTGGAATGGGTAAACACGTATTCACAACTGTATTGCAGTCTTTCCATCAAAGATAGTTTAACTTCATTAGACAATTCTCCTGCCAAGCTATACTCACACAGTTGCTACACATAACCATTTAACGTTCAAATGAAATTATTGCGAAAGCTGGTGTGCTTGGAATTATCTAATACTACTTTATTTTTTATTTTAGATCGAAAACTGACAACTCCTCGGCCTTATAGTTGGGAAACACTATTAGACATCTACATAAGCTCGAGCTCATTTATAAAGAATACAGCTGGGGGATACAGGAAGTGTTGAAAAAGTTCCTTGAAGTGTAATAATACAGTAGAAGAAATGTTTTGCAGGATGTTATGATACCTGTTACTGTGATCCTTTTGCCTTCTGCTAAAGGTGTAAAAACATCTTCTTTCAAAGTTGTCAGACCGGTATTCAACATGGCAACACTCGCACGGACACCAAAAAATGTGTTTGATGACAACTGAAAAGAAAATATCATAGGAAATTCATGGTTATCATGATTTGATAAGGTTACGATTTACAGGGAACATTTTTTAAATATTGTAATCAATGGTAAACGACTAACAATGTCAAGACACTAACAATGCCATTTCAATAATTATTGAATGAGTAAATCAATTCTTGAACCTGAAAGCACAAATTCAAACCTGTTCCACGCTTTTTGAAATTTGATTTCAAACTTCTTGATCTGGATGTAATTGGTCCTTCGGCCTTTGAGACCGATGGCCGATCCCCCATCCCAACCTTTAGAGACATACTGATATGGCTATGGCTCGACAAATCGATCACAAATGAATGCCCGTACTGAAAAGTGTGTTTCAGGCAGAGTTGATTAGACATTTTGTGAATTAGATTGGATGCATAATTTCCATTGGAATAAACAACATTACACACCTACAGCAATCAAATAGTTAGGATGGGGTTGTTGGAGATGGGTATGGGTTGAAGATGGGTGGTGCAGGTCAAATAACTATGTATCCACTACAAAGCTTAATGCTGCTTTATCTCTACCATTGTATTTATCCCACTTTTTCTTTGTATGGCTAAAAACAAACCATTTTAAAGAGCTTTTCTTTCGACTCCGTCAACATTAAATTCCTATTACTCTCTTTTTTATCAATTCTACATTTATTTTTGTTTTATTTAAAAACATTACTATTTAGTGTGCTGAATCTGACTTCATTCACCAATCAGTGCATGTCCCATAGTTCAGGCCTATCATGTCTACGAATTTACTCCGTAGTTATGATCCTGTACTCCACATTTGATGACAAGAACATTCTGTTGTAATTTGTCATGATTCTTTCAACGTTTTACATTCCTTCAGGAATTCAGGTTTTGTAATACTATTCTTTAGGCTAGCCTTTTACCTAGTTTCGTGAACTGTTCCCTGAAAGAATCTTTACACCTCAGGAATTCTGGCAACCGTTCGAACTGCTGGCAACCTGGGTGCCAATGAAATTAGTTACAGAGACAGTTTTAGGGTTCTGGGCCGCTACTGTGACCATCCTGGAAGAGGCTCATACGCTTCATCAAGGCACAGGTTTAACCTCTTCAATATTTCAGATGGTCTAGGCGAGGAGTGTTGTGTTAAAGAAGTATTAATTTCATGATAGGTGTTCTCACTGGACTTAACGGGAGTAAGCAAATTACACGAGAGTGAATACGTATTAGAGCCATCCACAGAAAGGAAAACAGCCCGTTTCATTTCAACAGGTACATCATCCGAACGTTTGGCGCACGGTATACATCTTCCATCTCTCGGCATGGCCACAAAATTCTTCGAAACCGTACTTGGTGCCCATAGTTAACGTTGGCTAGGCCTAAAGTCGATGAGAGACAATAGCTACCCTTCAGCTTTAAAAATGAAACCTAACTTGAATTCATTACAATCCATTTTCCTCATTGCCAAAATTGTCGTGTTGAAGTCGTAAGGAACCATGCTAGGAATTTAATTGCAACTTCGTGCTTAATTCATTTATCTTATTAATACTCTTATGTACGCATTATTTACACTATTTACAAGAACATGTTGCAGGCGGGCGACAGCCCCTAGCAGACGGACGCTTATAAACACGCGGACTATGACAGCACACCACGACACTTCTGGTCGTGCCTAAGCAGCGCAACTCAAAATTGATCTCTTATAAGCAGCACAACTCAAAATTCATCTCTTATAAGCAGCACAACTCAAAATTCATGTCTTATAAGCAGCGCAACTCAAAATTCATGTCTTATAAGCAGCGCAACTCAAAATTCATCTCTTATAAGCAGCGCAACTCAAAATTCATGTCTTATAAGCAGCGCAACTCAAAATTCATGTCTTATAAGCAGCGCAACTCAAAATTCATCTCTTATAAGCAGCGCAACTCAAAATTCATGTCTTATAAGCAGTGCAACTCAAAATTCATCTCTTATAAGCAGCGCAACTCAATATACTACAATCTCAAACCAAAGAGGGAATGGGATCGTGATCGAAAAAGCTTTAATAAAACTTTATAAACTAAAACGTAAAGGAACGAAGATCGTAGGTAAGATAATTTCGAAAACCATTAAACAAACAAACAATATGGTAACATTGAAGGAACACTGTCAATACAGCCATCACCAAACAAAATATTTAACAAAAAATCGCTTATAGCACAGCTACCAAACAGACCTGATATCTAAACCAAAAGCAATAAATTTTAAACATAAACCTGCCAAGTTACAGCCATTAGAAGACATTGATAACAAAAGGACACAAGTTGCCGCCCTTCTGATTCAACTAAACTCTAAAACTACGCGTACTACAAGCCATTCTCGGCCCAAAACGCACAACCAACGTTCAAAAGCTATTCGAAGCGAAATAACAGAACAGTCAAACAACATCAAACCATCAAACATAAGCAAACGAGGGCAAACGAAAGCAGACAATTAATCTTATCTAGATTTATAAAACGATATGAAAACTGTTTAGGTACATATTTTCAGAAAGTCAGGAATGGTACACAAAAACAATGACTCTACACACGGTACTGCGTCATGCTCCTCACTAACAGTACCGTAGTAGAAGTTCTTCAAAAAACAAACTGTGCTTTTTCTGAATCATTCAGTTAAAAAAAAGCAAATACAAAGCATTGGACCATGTTTTAAAGTTGTGTCATAGTCTAATGGGTCGCAACTTAGTTCCTTTTAGTCTTCTATACAGCGGAAGTCAAGAAAACTGTAGCTACGACTTTGTCCGTCCGTCCGTCGCAGTTTTCAATGGTAGTCAAGTGGGCTTTAAAAAAATACGTCAAATTAGAACATCGTTGCTTATTTATAGCTAGTAGGCTTTTATGACGTCACCTAGTGAAATAATAACATTTGATCGTCACATTTAACCACTAGAGGAAGGCACGTACCCATAAAAAAAGGAATTTTGTTAACGACCCTCATTAGCATCTCGATACCATGTTGCATTGAATGAATAGGCCTACTCTCAAACCCAATTATCTGTTAGCTGCTACTTATGAAATTACAACGGAAGGTAAAAATTAGGCTTAAAGCTGACAATTACGCCTAAAATGTTAAACTAGGCCTAAAGCTAACACATTTTTAAGCGGTGATTGTGATGGTTACTACTTTTAGATAATATAATAGATATTGCTGTTGCAGTGTGTGGTATAGAGGTAAGCACCTCTACATAGTCGAAAGTGGGAAAAGTGTATAGAAGAAGGGTTCGACTTGTGCTGCAGCCACTTGTTTTACTTATAATTTATTGTTTCTTGTTTAGATATACTATTAACCCACGGGAAGCTAGATGGGAGATATTGTAGGTAGCAAGCAAGCAGTGTAACACTCAAGAGGTTTCTAAAGTCTGTCAAGTGAAGTGAAGCGAAGTGTCACAGCAAAGCCTGCTGATTTGAGTTTGAATGTGGCGCTTAAACGGCAGCTATACCACGCGCCATGGCTGTTTGCTGTGACGTGCATATCACGTGACTGGGCTAGTCCAATCAGACGGCCAAAACAGCCGTTGTTCTCGTTCGTCATTGGCTAACTTATGGTGACGTCACGGCAAACAGCCATTGCTCATGGTTTAATTCAGGAAGCATTGCTGTAGCACAGCAAACATCTAGGAACACACGTCAAAGCACATTCAAATTTTCATTACATTTTTCTGAATTACTGGCATACTTACAGAATCGTCGGTGATCTTGACTTTCATCAATCCGATATTCTGGATCTCATCACTTGAGAATGCATAATCGCCCATTTTTGTCATGGGCCCTGCTGATGGAGCGTTATTAATCGTAATACTGCCTGACGCGTTTGCAAAAGCGTAATTTCCAATGCTGACTATTGAACTATCTCTGATGTCGAGAGTTGCGAGATTTGGTAAGTTTGCAAAAGCGTAATTGCCAATACTGACTATTGCGCACCCATCGATATCAATAAACATGACATTTGGTAGGTTTGCAAAGGCGTAATTGCCAATACTGACTATTGAACAGTTTTCGAAGTAAAAGGAGGAGGCATTTGGTAAGTTTGCAAAGGCGTAATTGCCTATAGTACGTAGAGGGCAGTGATGGATGTGCACGTTATTTACTGAAGACAATTTTTCGAAAGCATAGTCAGCTATTTCTTCAAATTTTTCATTAGAAATAAATAGGACTTGCAACTTTTTTGCTTCCAGGATAAAGTCAATCGTTTTAATTTGGTTCCCCCGTAAATAAATATTCACCAAAGTTTCTTCCATGCCTGAAAAATAGATATAACAATCAGGACATTTTTTAAAAGACGAGATAATTAAGCTTGGTCATGACACAAAATAATCTTGCAAAACTACTGGCATTTAAACCAAGAAGTACAAACTTTTGTTTACAAATTAGAGCCTGTGATCTGTTATGGATAATTAGAACAAACGTATGACACTCTCTACAGACAGCATGACAAAACCCTTGTAGTTAGTTTTATTATTATTATTATTATTATTTATAAATTTTGACGAGCCTTAAGTCAGCCGAAGCAATTAATGCTAGTATGGCTGAACCGGCGAGTTAATAATTAACATGTTTTATAATATGTGATAATTGGGCGTGTCATAAATCTTTTGTTACCAGATAGATCTTTGAAAGAAGAAAGAGCACAAGGCCACAATAAATTTATTTTTTGATGCTGTATCCACATCACCACGATGTGGTAAAATTATGCCTGCGAATCGTGGGTTATAAAAGCACCAGTTCCTGTTTCTTATGATGCCAGAGAAAACAGAACATGGAAATCGATGTGAAAATTAAGGGCCATAATTTGGTTCATAATTCTGTAGCAAACATGTAGCTTTAAATAATATTCATCTATTTTGTATCTTGCTGATGAATTAAAGGGCCCGTGTAATTTTGAATGTTACTTGAATGAACTAAATCTTTAGAGGGGTTGGACCCAGTTATCAATCAATTATCATTGCATTATTATATCATTTCTGTTAGCCTTCCTTTAAAAGAGATGAGCATATATTTCTTATCAGAAAGTGCAACTTATTTTTCTCATCCTGCTTTTATTATAATTTTTTTTACTATTTAAAAGGATTGTTTCGGTTTATCAGACCGCAATTTTGAAGCAAATTATTTTTAATGCTCCTTATTCTTTCACTTAAAATCAACAAGTATTTCAGGTACATCTTCGTTTATTTCTAATGGTTTTTTGCCCCTTCTCCTTACATAAAAATTGTTCAATCTGTTTTTACTAACTACGAATTATTTGTCACTTGAAACATAAAGGTTTTGCTAAATAAATATTTTTAATAGCTAATTAAGTATGTTTAGGCCCCTTCAGAAGCTGGTCATAACAGTGACTGAAAAGCGACACCTGGCACACTACCAATCAGTGCCAGCTGTGGCACTGTAGAGGCAACGAAAACTCTTCGGCAGGTTTAGGATCCATCCTGTTACACGATGGATGCTGGACAGTATGTCGTCTGTACCATGACTGGATGTTTCCCTGTTCGTATCCCTGGACTTGCCCTTCCCTTACACTTCTTCCTGCTTTTTAACTTTCCAGCAAGATAGACAATAGACGTGCTCTATCCAAACGAACAGCAGTTTGTGTCAGGTTATTTCTAGGCAGAAAAATATTTTTTTAACTTTCAAGTTGCTGAAGGGCTTGAGCCACCTACGTTCTATAAATTATTGCTGCCCGAGACACAACAAACCTTGTTGTTTCTTGGGTAGCAATAATTAGTTGGTTGCAAAGATAAATTAGCAATTCAACCTGTAGCTGATTAACTTACCTTTAAACGCGTGTCTTTCAACTGCTTCTAAAGAATTGTTTACGAGATATACACTACGAAACGTAGCATTTCCAAAAACCCCAGCAGGAAGTAATTTAAACGTGGAATTCTCAAGGCGGAAGCATCCCATGTATAAGCCTCCAAGGTTTGGCAGCTTTGCAAAGATAGTTTTCAACTCTTCTGCCGATGAGATATTCCCACATCTGATTCCATTATCATGATAAGTTTTGCCACGAAGTATTTCACAAGGAGATGGATCCCATTCTTCTGCAGCAGGTACCCAGTAAGTGCCTTGCTCATCTTCAGCAAATATTTCAACACCCAGCGCCATAATTAGGCCCAAAACCAAGACTCGTTGCAGACCTGAAAATACGGAAATTGTTGAGCAAACCTCAAAGCTACTAGTGTAACACAAAAACTACTAATTTACTTCACACACTAACTCTAGTGCGCTTGTTTGAATAGCACGAGAGTGTATTCTTAAAATGCCAAGCTACACATGAATGGTAGTGTTAATAAAAATTATCATAATAATTTTTTAATACAAAAATAATAATAACTTTATTCAAACTGAGTTAAGAATATAAGCAGAAAAAAACAAGATGATACGAAGCTAAAAAAGTGCTTGTTTGTGTCATTAAAGTCAAAATACCGCACATGAAAAGCAATCGTGAAAGCAAGAACAAGTTACAGACAAAACCAATAAAAGTTTTAGACTAAAAAAGCGGGAAAACTGAATATTAAAAAAATTCTAGATACTTCAATTAAAGTGTAGAAATGATCCCATAATTTTTTTTTAATGTTACAGTAAAAGTTACCAAACTTTATTTGCAATAAAACTTTAGGAAATAAAACGTACTACAAATATCACCAAAGTAATGATGGCGATGCCGGTTGCCATGTCCATTATTCCATTTAAGATTGTAGCACCTTGCAAAATGTGATCATCCTTAATTAATTTTATTAAGGTATTTATAAAGAAATCTTGGTTCGAAAAATTGTTCTTAATATTCCAGTATAATAATACAAACAAATTCGTCAAGTGTGTCGTAAAAAAATGGGTCATATGATTGTAGTTTCATTTACGTGTTAAAATGTACACGGATAAAAATTTGATGATTTTTAATAGAAATAAGCAAATGTGCAATTTAGAAAATTGCATCTTAGTTAGTACTGTTCTGCTTTACTGATTAAATTATTGTTAAAGCACAACAGCATTTCGACTGACGCAATTTTCTCAATTGCACATTTGCATATTTCAATTAAAAATCATCAATTCTTCTCCGTGCACATTTTAACAAGAAAACGAAACTTTAATCATATAACCGTTTTTTTTTACGGCACACTTGAAATTCTTTGTTTGTAATCCGTGTACCTTTTTTATGGAAATGGCGTCACGACACAATGGTTTTTGTCCATTGTGGCGCGACGCCTTTCCCATAAAAAAGATACACGGAAAAAAGTTACTGCCAACAATTATTCACCCGTGCCAAGTTACGCAACCAACATCACATCAATTCAATTGTCTTATGCCTAACTTGAAGCGGGTGAATAATTGTTGACAGTAATTTTTTTCATTTCCAAAGGTGTGAATGCGCGCACATGCTGTGATTGTTACTGCCGACTTTGAAACAATTCAGCTCAGCTCTGAAAGCCAGCATCTACAGAATAAATATGACATTCTATCGTTTATAGCTGCCAATTTCGAGGATCGGCCTCTAAATTAGCTGCGTAGCTTAGTTTGGTTTAAAATTATATGCCTTTAGCTGAAGCACGGATCCTTTCATTTCAGCCATAATCAATCAATTGTTTAGGAAAAACATAAGGGTATTGCATCACTTAACATTTACTCAAAGTGCGTGTGACTAATTGTTGGCTCGCTAAAATTGTTACCATTTCTTTTTTGTTGAGTCTATGCCTCGTAGCTGGCATTTGCTGATTGTATTGTTATTGTACCCGAATTACAATGTTTAAAACAATGCAAAACCATAAAACTGATCTTTCAGGGTCCCGTATCTCCAGAATGGCTCGATCAATTGAAAAACTGGTAAATCCATAAATCCTAACAGAAATTGTTCAGCTTAGACTGGGAACGTTTTCTAATCTCGTTTAAAGGTGTTTAAAGGTGTTTAAATGGTGTAGTGGCAAGTTTCAATTTCAAATTGCCATTGTATTGCTCATATTTGTATTTGTATCTAAGCTAAAATATTTCGGTTATGATTCGTGGAAAAAATAGATCCCCACTTTTCAGAATATCTTAAGTTTGTCCATTTTGGGCTATAAGAGGGATCGGAAGACCACTTGAAGTCGAAAATCACTACACGCTTTCACCTTTACGTAAATCTCTGTATATCTCTGTAATGTGTGGTGCAGTGGCAACCCGGGCCACTGCACTGTGACTGAGGTTGGCGCTAATGACCAAGCTGTCGACGCGCCATTAAGCCTCAATCCCCCCCCCCCCCCTTTACGTCATCACCTCTTCATTGTTAAATGGAATTTCTCTGTTAAAGTAAAACAGTTTTAGTTAGGATTGATGAAAAGAAGATATCCCCACCTTTCAGAGTATCCTAAGCATGTCCATTTCGGGCTGTTAGAGGCATAATGATAGCACAAACTCTTGTGCAACGCTGGAGTGAGTCCGGGCACACCCAGACCTGGAGAAAGCATAAATTCTTTCCACGACAAATTTTAACAACCAGGAATAATTCAGAAACTATAATTATGTAAATGCATCCTATCTCTATGGCTTTCGGTATGTAAGTATCGTATGCCTGAAAATGAACAAATACCGGAATATATTCCCGCGCAGCACAAACTCGGAATTAAACATTTTTTCCGCTAGGGTACTTTGGCTTATAAACCACTGCAAATGCCTTCACCAGCACTATGATTTACGACATGTATTCGCAGGAAGTAATGTCTGGCTTCCTATTGTCTTGCTTAGTACTGGCTTTTTTATTAGTCCTGGCAATTTTAGGGTTTTCAATAAATTTTGTGCTTTGTGAGTCACCCCAATGATTTCGTATATTTTTACTTTTAGTCTAGTGCGTCATAAAGAGTCGCATCAAACACTTCTGTTGAATTTGAAAAAGAATAACCCGGAAAAAGGGAGAATGGAGGATGAATAAGCATAAAGCAAATTGTGGTGAATCCATACAAAACATTTCATGGATATGATAGGTAGAAGTTGTTATTTTTAACCTTTGTGCTGTGAAGCATCAACTACTTCGTGAGTCAAAAACTGGATGTGTTTTTGTGGACGACAGCAAATGACGCCACATGTTATTCAAATTACACGTGTAATTCATGATGGAATTATAAGTGAACAACTTGAAAATAGGGCGGATGAACACGGACTGCGGAAAGTACACACAGTGGTGTGTCAACGGAAATAAATCATATGAAGTTATGTCAAGGGCAATCTGATAATATTAAACTTAAATGTATGAAGCAAATCAAGTTATTGCTTCCGCCTTCAGTTACACGTGCGGTTGGCAGCAAGCATAAGTGACGTCACATTGAGTTTATCAAATAACAAAATGACATCGAAATGTTAATAATGTGTGAACGTTCTTAAAAGAAGAAGTAGTAGACGAAGACAGGGGCCGAGAAACGTTAGATTGAAAACATTGAAATCGGATAAAAAAAATGTTGGACGGGATCAATTTTATCGGAAAAAAAATGAAGCATTTAAAGAAGAAAACCAAGCACTAAACACAAATCAACTGAAACTTGAAAAGAAATTAAAACCGATTGAAGAGAAAATGGAAAGCTACGTTAAACGAGAACGTGAAACAATTGCAGCGAAAACGTCATCAACGAAAATGCAGCAAAACTAAAATGAAACAGTCCAATACAGCACACAAAAAATATTGAAATTATGGGTGTGGATACAGAAAAGAGTGAAAATACATATGATACTGTACACTGATTTGTAGATGATTTGCAAATAATTAATTTCAAAGCTATGCATACTGACAGAACACACAAGCTTCTAAATCAAAGAAAAACAAAGTTGAAGCTATTGTCACCCAATTTAAAAGTAGGGAGTGTCGTGATTCATGGCTTGCAGGCAGGCAAGGGCGTAAAATAAGTAAATGACATTTCTCAAACCGGAAACGGAAAAGTCTATCTAAATGAACACCTTACCCCATTTCACAAAATTCTTATGTAGAAACCGTTGTTATGTTGTGTACGTTACTGGCTTTATTCCTTAGGGCGCGTTTACGCAGCGACTCGCTTTTGCATTCTCGTAGCTAGAACTCAATCGCGATGGCAAAGGTGACATTGCCATGGTAACAACGCTAAATGGATTAGCGAAATACGACATCGTTTGAGTAAATACTTGCAGTCTTATAATCCGTGCCAATAATATAAAGAAATCCTCATGACGAAACCATTTTCCCAAACGCTTCTGAACTCACGTTATTTGCTGTTTTCGTTGCGAGGCGGCAAACATAAAACCGCCGCCATGTTGGAATTTTGAGGTGATTTCTAGCTTCTAGCTGCGAGAATGCAAAAGCGAGTGGTTGCGTTAACGTGCCCTCATTTATGTAGAAACCAAGCAAGAACTAGGAATCCACTAAAAGGATATATGGTTTAAAGATGGCAAGAACCAAATTAGGAAAAAATTTAAAGAAACACCGATGAAAAACAAAGGTGATCTAGCTTGGCTAAGCAATACTGACAAACAAAAAAAAAACTGCTAACATAACCTACTAATGAAGGAAATAACGAGTTTGCTAATCTTTGAAAATACAGAGAATGATTTCGCTACAGTTGTGACAAACAGTGCATATGATATCTACCTGCTGTGACGGATTTTATAATATTTACATGTATAACGGTTAGTTACAGCAGTATGGTTTCACGACGTGGACTAAACAGTACAGCAACACTGCAGTATCTGAAACCTTACAGGAAAGTTTATCTGTGTTCCTTTGCTGTTTTAACTTCGGATCAGTTAAACTTTATTTTAAGTATTCATTTTTATTCTCTAATTCGTTCTACTTTGGCGTACAGTGCAGTTTAGATTAGTTTGTTTTAATGTTAGGTTTCTTCATCAATTACAGTTTGCTGGGAAAACACACTGTGATTTGGTGTTGACTTTTAGTATATGTTCGTTAAACCTTACCTTAAACATCAAAGGAGTTTTTTTTAATTCGTTACTTTTTTACATATCAAGTTGATCTTCTGTACTCCTTGCAAACGGACTGATTTATTTAATCTTCAGTGTACTGGCATTTGTTGACTGGCATTATTTGGTGATTGGTGTTGTTTTAATGTTTTGTATTGTTATGAAACATTGCGTAAAGGAGTTTCTTGTACAAACGAAACCATCTATACACAAACTAATATGAAAATAAACCCTTTAATCATCATTCTACGTCTTGCAGCTGGCGTTTGATGGTCGGCATTGTTGCATAAGAACAATGTTTAAAACAATATCAAACAATCAATCCGGTCGTTTAGAGCTCTTTAACCCTGAACCACTTGACCAAATAGAAAAAGCTTTATGGAAAGGGCACATCTGCACATCCTGTATCATTCTGGAATACGTCATCGTTAGTAATTTTTCCTTTCTTCTCATTGAGGCATTCATCCCTTGCGTCACTTTTGAGGAACTGGATTGCAATTGGTTGTGGTCTCAATTAATTTTTTTAAAATAATTATAATAATAATAATAATAATAATAATACTGCTTTATTCAAGTACAAGTATATTTTACAAGTACCGGCACGAAGTCCTACTAGACTTGTGTGTGCTAGCAATTAATAGGCAATACATCTATACACATTTCAATATGTTTTTAACGCTAATTAATCTATACTGTAATTTCATCACATTTCAATTGAATTTATTTATTTTATTGAATTTTTAAAAGCCACTTTTTGATCTTACGTCGCATTTCATTGTAATTTTGTATTTGTCTTAATTCAGTTGGAATTTTGTTAAATTTTGTAGGTATAACAAAACTCATGCTCCTTTTTCCATACGAGTTTCGCCATCTTGGTTCCTGTAGCCATTTTTTATTCTGTCTTATATTTCTGTTTAATTTTATTTTGTACTCATTTTTAAAATAATTTTTATTTATAATGTTCCAGTTTAAAGTTGTTTCAATATTCATTATTTCCAAATCTTGATAAATCTCATTACTGTGTTTTGCTTTGTTGTCTTTGAAGATTACTTTAATTGCTTTATTTGTTATTTTTTGTACTTGTTCTATAATATTATTTGAAGTTGTTCCATATATTGTAAGCCCATAACTTATATTTGACATAATAAGTGCATCAAAAATCATTTTCTTATTTTTTTTGTTCAATTTATCTTTTAAATTATACATTGTTGGTATAATTCTCCTTAATTTGCGAACTAGTCCTTCAACATGTACGTAGAATTTCCAGTGTTTATCTAATTCAATTCCTAAGTACCGTACATTGTTAACTTTTGTAATTTTTTTGCAGTCGCAATTACTTTCACAATTTTTTTCACATGTTGAAATTGTTCCTGGTTCCTCTTGCATATGTGATGTTACTATCGGTAAATAGCAAGTTTTCTCGTTATTTAATATCAAGTCATTTTCTCGTAAATAAATTTGTATAATATCGAAATCTTTTTGTAGATTTTGTAACATTTGTTTACTATCATTATTAATCGATAACATGAATATATCATCTGCGTACAGTGTTATATATGTTTTCCAATTTATATCTGAAATATCATTAATGTAGATTAAGAATAATAAGGGCCCCCAACACAGAACCCTGAGGTACACCATACTCTACTTTTGTCCATCGACTGTTATTATCACCAATTCTTACACTGCATTGTCGCCCTGTAATATAGCTATTAATTATGTTATATATTTTACCTCTTAATCCATTTTTATAGATTTTTTTCAATAATATATCTTTTGCCAGAGTATCAAATGCTTTTGTTAAATCTATTAAAATTGCTCCAACAGCTTTTCCTTCATTTAATGCTCTACAGACATTATTGTTTATGTTTTCAAGTGCATCAATGGATCCAATTCCTTTCCTATATCCATATTGATTGTTGTTTAATATGTTAAATTTTTTTAAAAATTCTTCAATTTTTGTTGCAAAGAATTTTTCAATAATTTTATTTAGTACAGGCAACAGTGATATTGGTCTATAATTATTTGGGTCATGTACATTTCCTTTTTTATAAATTGGTCTTATGATTTGTTTTTTGAGACTGTCCGGCCAAATTTCGGTTTCAATAATGCTGTTGATTAATATTGTCATAAATTCACAGGTTTTTTCCTTTGTTTCAATAAAATGCTCCATCATAAATCCATCATGTCCGCATGATTTTTTTTATTTTTATTTGATTTATAATTTTTAAAATATCATATTTATTTGCTTCAATTATACCCATTGTATGCTTGATGGAACTACCATTTGTCAAATTTTCTCTCATAGTCCTCAATCTATCATAATTTGTTTTTTTGTTTTTTTTCAGTTTAGTTTTTATATTTGGTATTTGTTTTTCAAAATGCTCAGAAAACTTTTCACATATATTAGATGTTTTCTCCTTAAAGTGGGTTTCAAAATGTTTTTCTATATTCATGACTTTTCCATTATTTCCAATAATTTGATTAATTTTATTCCATACCTTTTTCTCATCTTTTTTATACTTTTCAAAATAACTACCATAGTAATTTTCCTTTGCAATTTTAATTTTTTTCTCAACATCCTTTTTTATATTTTTATATTTTTCAAAATGGTCCTTAACGTTGCTACAGTTGCGTTTGTTTTCTTTTTTTATGAAATTCCACATACGATTTTTTTCATTGATAGCTGTAATCAGTTCATCACTCATCCAGTCTTTTCGGAACAATTTATTTTTTTTATTTTTTTTTTGTTTCCTTCCTAATTGATCTATTATTGCAATATATTTTCGAGATAACATCCTCAATTTTTGTATATATTTCATTAGGATCTTTTAATTTTTTTAGTTCCTCCCAGTTTACTGTTCTTAATTGGTTAACAATATTTTTATGTATATATTTATATGTTATTTTATCATTTTCTATTATATTTCTTTGTGCCTCTTTTTTGCTCCAGATTTCAAGAACTGTAAAATAGTGATCTGCAGGTTTAACCGTAATAACTACACCTTTGCATGCTAATGTGTTTAATTTTGTAAACATTAAATCTAAACATGATTTTGTTAATTTTTTTTTCATTATTTCTTCCCTTGTAGCGGTGACAATTTGTTGATTGTATCCAAAGTACGCAATTAAATTTTCAAATTTAATTAAATCTTTTTTTTCACTCTCATTCTGTGTTTCTATAAGAGTATTAAAGTTAAAATCACCCAAAAAAATTTTGTTTGTTTCCTTTATTTTTTCCTTTTTTTTGAGTAATTTCTTTAGCTCTGCGATGTAGTTACTACGATTAGACGCAGGTTTTCTATAACAAGTTATTATATTATATTTTTCTTCATTTATACTTGTAACCATATCGACTGCATCATTTCCATCAATTGTGATATATTCACAAGATATATTTCTTATTTTACCTGTTTTAACAAAAACCATAATACCTCCTCCATTTTGAAAATTTCTACATACTCCATATCTTGTATATTCATTTAGATTATAATTAGTCATTTCATGTTCTTTCAGATTTGTCTCTGTAAGTGCAATTACGTCCCACTTCACTTCACTATTCTCTAAGTAAATTAAAAGTTTGTCCCAGTTTTTCCTACAACTTCTTAAATTCACATGAATACATCTTACAATACGCTCTTCTTCTTCAGTAATTACGTTTTCTTTGTATTTTTTGAAGTCTTCAAATACATCTTTATGTATTTCACTTTCCTGCTCCACTTGTTTTTGTGTTGTCTTCCTCGTTTGTAAGCGTTTTTTTCAGTTTATCTAAATCTTCTTCACTCTTTATTTTATGAACATGCACTTCTTTTTCATTTTTTCTCAGATGTATCCTACCTTCTCTGAACCATATGAATTTGAATTGTTTTCTCAGTTCTTGTTTTGTTTTCCACATTAATGATTTGTAGAATGGTGTAATATGCTCATTTACATATATTTTGTTATCACTTCCGCCTTCAAAAACATCTTTGTTTGTTATATTTCTTTTTTTACTTTTCCACTAGTCGTCCCTATACTCTCTACATTTGAACTGAATGAGTATGGTTTCAGGTTTGTCTTTTTTTTTAGTTGGCAATCTCTGTACTTTGTCGATTTTCCAATCTTCAAAATTTTGTATATGCAACACATCAACAAGTCCATATATAGTTTCCTTTATATCTTCATTTTTGGTGTTATCAACACCATATATTTCTATATTTTTGTTTCTCGAATATTGTTCAGCTTCGTGTTGGTTTTGCTGCAATTCTTTTAATGTTGTTTTTATTTCTGTTGTTTTTTCTATTTCTTCTTTTTGGTTGTTACCAATCACTTCTTCTAGTTTTTCTAATCTTTTTAGTAGATCACTGTTCACACGTTTTATTTCTTTGTTTTCTTTCCTCATTTCTTCATACTGCTCTTCCATAAACTTCATCCCTTCAAGAATTTTTTACTTGCGAATTTGCGAATTACTTGCGAATTTTTACTTGCGAATTTTTTACTGCGAATTTGTCCTTCCCTTCCTGCACCTTTTACATTTCCATTCTTTTTTCTTTTTTCCCATGGCTTTTACTGTATTTGATGCAAGTCCGGCACAGACATAATGGTATTTTCCCTTGCAGTTTGCACAATTTATAAAATCCCCTTCATTCACCTTTATTACATTTTCGCACTCTTGACATCTTGCCACGCTCATTTTTTATCTTCACTTTGCGAAAATTACTTTTGTGTATTCCAGACGTAAATTTTCACAACACAATCACTCGCTCTCAGTTGTCGTCATTTGCGAAACATAATGCACGGTCTTCATGACGTCATTTGCGATTTCGTCGCGTTTCAATTTTCGATTCATCCTTCGTTTCAAAATTTCGATTGAGCAATCCTCGCAAACTATCCGTCTGATCTTCTTGCGGCTCGTCTTAAAACACTCACCCATAGTTCATGTTCTTGCTCATCTTATCCGTTTCACTGGCTTCGCTAGTTTTCCATTACAAATGGACAATTCTCCTCCCTCGAAGAAATGCTTGCGTGGCAGGTCGGCCGTTTACAAATGACGTAAATAATAATAATAATAATAATAATAAAATAATAATAATAATAATCTGAAGATGCTCTTTACTAATCACATTACTTTGTGCTGCCACAGCCGCATACAAACGTGTACTGTTAGTAGACATTTAATTTACTTTGTGAGTCAAAAAGTTGATTACAGTTTTGTGTATACTGTATGCTGAGTTGGTACACTGCCTTTATGCAGTATCAGTGCACAGTCTTCATAATACATTTTTTTCTTCAGACGGCTCGAAGTTTTACTGCTTCGAGCTGTTTTACTGCTTCAGACGGCTGAACTTGTATGTGCTGCATAAATTACAACATACAACTGAAGTTATCAGTCAAAGTTACTCATATACGAAAAAAAGATATTAGGGTTTTAACGTATGAATTACAGTATGACACATTTATGACGTACACATTTTGCTGCTTTAGGTAAGCTCTAATAATATACGGATTCCAGTGTACAACAGCTAAAATTAAAGGTACATTTGTGAAGTTTTCGTGGGTACATTGTTCATTAACGACTGTGCACATTGCTAATTAAAATACTGTATGCTTCACATGGCCGCCATGCTGTTTGCGACACTGCCTCAATCTACTTAGGAAATTATCCATCATAAAATCGTGATTTGTTGATTTTGTGTTGAATATTGGCCTTCAGTTCGTCTGTTGTGCTTGGTTTGGGATGATACAAACGGACTTTATGATATCCCCACAATAAGTAGTCGCGGGGATTGAGGTTAGGGCTTCTTGGTGGCCAAATGTTGACAATGCGGCGTGAGATGAGGCGTTAAGGTTCGGTTTCGTTTGTTGTTTCGTATGGATCTAGATGTTTTCCATTTGAACACTAATCTCTGGATGGTTGGTCGGGACAGAGTTTTCTGTAGTGTGACTCTAAATTGTTTGGCGTATGCTTAGCGCGTGGCGATTATTGACTTTATTTCATTAATTTATCAACACTCCAGACTCTGCACGATTGAGGAAACGTCAGCCATGATGCGTGCAGCGATACTCTCGTCACGTGTCTTTGCTTGCTTTATAAATTTACCCTCAACCCTGTGCAACTAAAAACTTCACAAAACACACTTTCCCGTCGCCGTATAGTTATGAAATCTGCGATAGCATGCTTAGGCTCAGCGATCATTTGAAATGAGTGCACCATAAATGTGTCATACTGTACTAATGCTGATGTTGTATTACTACAGACTGTGTACAGTAGTTTGCCAATTTATGTAGCAAAACAAATAACTTTAAACACTGCTAGAATTGCACCAAACCGTATCAACTGAAGTTAGCTACAAGGTTAAACAAATTGTTGGTAAACCAATTATGCGCTTTTTAAAATTTCTACAATTCATGTTAAATGAACTAACGTCAACAGTTTAGGTAACATTTTTAATGTATATATATACGAATATCATCTTTTTAAATAAATAAGCCACGGTTAAACTTACCGAACACGGACATATCTGCAGCAAAAGAGGAATATTCACCACTCCTGAATTCATTCGCTCGTACACTATATATGGAGACTAGTTAGCATAACAGGATACTGTCAAATGGGTTATATAACTATACATGCAAACTAAAAAATGTCTTTGTTGTTTGTATATTGGAATACTAGTCTATTCGGCACTAACTATTGAACGAAAAATGTACACGCATAACTAGCCTATTCGCCTTTTGGAAAGAAAACTAATTTAAATTACAAAAAGTTCTAATTTATATTCCTGCAGTTTTCAGCAGCTTCCCACACAGGGAATGCACCCTCTAAAGCTGACTTTCTCGCTTTAAAGGTTTAATGTTTAATGGACAACTTTAACAACGCTTTATTTTTGCTGGCTAGTTATGGCTCACTTGCAAAACAAATTTACTTGTTTTTATTATTTTATATTATGTTTGATAACTTTATCTTCAACTTAACTTTATTTAATCATTCAAATTGACAATAAGGAGTTACATGACAAAGACCGAGACATAAAAAAACAACACAGTAAATACTTGTTTCAACACTTGGGTAGGGTTGAACCCTCCTCCCTCATTCCTCTCCTGTGAATTCGAAAAAAAACCTTGTACCTTAACTGTGCTCATTGTCAATGTTCTTAGAAAAATGTTCCTTCTTCATGCCAACTTAATTTTAGAAGTACAGAGGCTAATACAAATATGTATTTTTCCAACATGCTTGAACCATTCAAGGAACAGCTTGGAAATTAAGTGGGTAACTCATATTTAAAAGGTCTACAGAAAATGATTGGAGCAGAATGACAGTGCCAGGAACTTGGTCAGCAACCAAAGTCTGTAAGAGCGTAGATATCATAGAACAGAAGCTGTTAGTCTGAAGATTGAAATGCTTTTTTTCAGTTCGGAATATCGTAACATTTCGTTGGGTCCTAAAATAATACACCGATGCTGGTAGTCGTCTGGAGTCACAACACGTTTACGGAAAATTAATCGTCTAATGAAATTCAGAGCTATTCAAATCAGAATTAGTAGAATTTAAAAGTAATATTTCCCAAGAAGAGTTACCAAGTGGGATAAAATTCAACGAACTGTAACGTCTCTTGTTTCATAGCATCCCTTGAAATACTGACTAATGTGCTGCTTGCGGAAAACTTTGGCTAAGTCATTTCGAACGTTTCAAACAATGACTTGCACCGTTAGCTTGCTCAGTTAGCTGTTAGCTGCTAAGATCCTGCAGAACCTTATTATGATTACAAACAAAAACGTCAAGTGTTCCTTAAAAAAGGGGGGATATAATGATTGAATTTTCACTTGTTAAAATGAACACGGATAAAAATTGATGATTTTCAATTGAAATAACCAAATGTACAATTGAGAAAATTCCATCTGTTTAGGTGCTGTTCTGCTTTACGTTTTAAATATATGATTGGTAAAGCACA
This sequence comes from Lithobius niger, assembly GCA_023313725.1. Classification (NCBI taxonomy): domain Eukaryota; kingdom Metazoa; phylum Arthropoda; class Chilopoda; order Lithobiomorpha; family Lithobiidae; genus Lithobius; species Lithobius niger. Next base: position 92,408 of record JAHWFP010249560.1, read on the forward strand.
ACAGCACCTAAACAGATGGAATTTTCTCAATTGTACATTTTATTTTTTCAATTAAAAATCATCAATTTTTATCCGTGTTTATTTTAACAAGTGAAAATTCAATCATATATCCCCCTTTTTTGTGGCATACTTGAAGTTTTTGTTTGTAATCCGTGTACCTTTTTTACAGCTATGGCGTCACGCTACAAAGCTTTATTCATGCAGTCGATTGTTGCTGGCCACTTTGAAACAATTCAACTCAGCTCTGAAAGCCTGCATCTGCGAAATAAATACGCCACTCTATCGTTTCTAGCTGCCAATTTCGAGGCCTCGATATTAACAACGTAGCTTAGTTTTGTTTTAAATGTATTTAGCTGAAACACGGATTCTTTAAAAGGGTTAAAGGGTTTAACGAGCGTTAACCACTCCTGGTCATCTGCCCGAAGCCCTAAGGCCCTATGTCTGCAACAGCCAGATTCCCAGGCGGTCACCCACCCAAGTATCAATCCAGCCCAATGCTGCTTAACTTCGGGGATTCTTCACGGATTCTTTAATTTCGCCCTTCAACAATAGACTTTTTAGCAAAGACATAACACGTGCACGAAGAACGGATATGGAGTTTGCAGAGTGGCATTGTTCCCTAATCACAATGGTTAAAACAATGTATAACAATCAAAATGATCGTTCAGGGACCTGTAACTCCGGAATGGCTTGACCAATCGAAAAAGTGGTGTCTGTGAGGATGAATCCCAGAGAAATTTCTGGCTTAGATCCTGTTTCAGATTTTAGGTTGGTGCAGTAATTTTTTCTGAAACCGTGTCACACAACGAGAACAAGAACAACAACACCAATAGAAAAAGAACAGTTTTCAAATTTCCGTGTGTCTCCCTATACTTTTACTCTTGCACGGAATTGCATAAAAGTTGGTATAAACTTGGGAAAATTTGCTATCTACCATCTGGCCAAGTTTGTTCGAAATATATTGAATAGAAACGGAGAAAATAATAGTTTTAGTTGTGCTGGAGAGAGGACTTCAATCATATATATACATGGCTATCACCGTGCATGATACTTAAAGCACGAACATCAAATGTTACCACAATAACCGTTTCACGTGTTGAGATGAATGTATTTTGCTGTTTAATCCTACAAAGCAACAAAACTAAAATTGTACCCGAAAGGGGAAAACTAAAAACTGGCTGAAGCATGTCAAATTAATGTCCAATTTTTATGCCTTCTTGAATTTCATTTTCGTGAAGAACTTTTCCCACTAAGAACTGAAAATTGCATGAGGCCTATAATTTTAAAATAGATAGGAGTTACCATTAATATGGTCAGCCGTGCTATGATGCTAGGGGGAAGGGATTGAGGCTTATTGGAGCTTCGACAGATTGGTCATTAGTACCAACATCAGATACAGTGCAGTGGCTCCGGATGCCACTGCGCCACACATTACAGGGATGTTAACCATACTCCAAATCTATATTTTATCATAAATCTGTACCACCTCCTGTATCTGACGCCAGGGCAGTGAGCTACGCATCCTGAGTTCCCCCCAAATCATGCAATTCATTGTTGGATTTCGTAGAGAGCATTGTTCGTGCGTACTACAATGCACTGTTTCAGCACGAGTAATCTTAGCGTGCCAATTTACTCAACTGCTCAATAAAACTAAATCAATAAAATAATTGTGCTCTATTGCTTCAACAAAAAAAATATCAATTATCTACTACAGAAAAAAAATATCGTTTTTAAAATCTACTTCACTGGCGTAATGACAAAGAAATTTGTCATATCATTTCGTTGCAGGTAAATGGAACGTGCTCAGCTTCCCAGCGAGTAATAACCGGAGCTCATGTACATTCTTTTTTACTATTTCTTTTAAGTATCTACATAATAACATAGTGTAAATCAAGACTACTTCTTTTAAGAGCTAAGTAATCACTACCAGTCAATTAATCGCTTTAACAATCACTTTAAACTTGAGGTGAATGAGATTTATCAATGTTACCTTGCAAAGAGGTTGGCAACAATAAGACCTCTGTAAATGAAAACAAAACAATAATGAGGCATTGTAGGTGATTTACTTTTTGCCTCTCCTACACAAAAAAATAAATGACAAAGCAGATGAAATGGTTTTCAAAGAAATCTAATTTGACGCCGCATTGACGCACAAAAGATAGACTTGACAGCGTAACATTGTTTCGTGCTACGATGCTTGAGCGCACAATTCTGTTATATGGTGCATCCTGTGATTTGAGTCACAGGATGCGCTGATTGAGTGAGCAAAGCGAAGTTTGCGGAATAAATTTAATTTGGCGAAACAGGGATATACACAAGAGTGACCAAACCTTACTACTGTTGCAAACGGTGCATCAAACCACAGCCACCTACAGTACAGGCCGGATCAGCTTTGCCTTCCACAATGCTCCGCTAGAAGGCGCAATAAATACCGACGCGACTAGTTTGCCAAGTGGGGTCATCGGTTAACAGAATTTGGAACCCTCGTCGGTTAGTTTGAAATTTCGCCGCTTGGTGTAGAGATGGCAGCACCTAGCAAACTTGCGCTTTCCTCTATGTCAATGGTTGATTTTACGCGCCTAATTTGTCTTGATCTGATCCGGCCTTTACTGTAGGTGGCTGTGATCAAAACACAAGCCGTGCGTAGCGTGGGCGTGTTCTATTTATTGTTAAGCTTAACCTAATTTTTTTCTTGCAAATGGTCAACCTCGGCATCCCTCGGCCAAGATATTAAGTATTTTTCGATAATACGTCTTAGTCACTAACGGCACAGGACATGCCTCTGTTTGAACTCGAAGGTGCGTAAGAGGGTGTTCGCCACACGGGAGGCACATGTCAACTTAGCATATTAGCACACACGCAACGTACAATCAGAAAAGCAATATGGTGGCCATTTCAATTGCTGATGCGGATATACGGTAATAAATTCAAAATTGAGCTTAGACGTTAGTGTCCTTAAAATGCTTTCGTATTCTTGCCCAAGTTGCATTTATTCTTTAACTGGTGTAGTTCTTATGTCAAGGTAATGTAAAAGTAAATTTTTCACTCCGAACCACAACTCTAAAATAGAAACTCATACCACTTCAAATGAGTCGTACATTGTAACTATCCCATACACGCAAGTTAGCATTCCCATTTAATACGAAATCCAACTTTCCCTAAACAGAAAATTCTGAAAATGTCAGCAGTAACTAAATCCTAGTGGCTCTAAGTGCATGCTAAGTTTGATCCCGAGCTGATGAATGCTTGAAGAAATCAATAAACACCGTCAAGTATTGATTCGTGCAATTATGTTAGTAGCAGAATTTTAGTGATTTTTATTTCCGTGCTTGTGTTGACAAGCAGTTTCGTCTGGCTGTTCAGGTGTTCAAGAGCTTCATCATTACCAATAGAGCAGAATACAAAGTAGATGTAGTTGACATTGACAATCCTGTCCAATAGCTAAAATAGATAAATTATTAACATAAACATTTCATTCACTTTTTCACTAAATAAGGTTTCTTGATGTCACAAAACAAATGAGTTCATCTACATGCAGCAGATTGGACAAATCTGCCGACTGTGTCTAATTATGGTTTGGCATTAAATTTGCAGATGGCTTCAAGGTCATAGTCATCAAGAATGAATGAAACAGCACAACAGACAAAATCACACATTACAAATATATTAAAAAGTTACTGGACCTTTATTATTGACCTGTATTTTGTTGATAAGATATGGCCATGCTTTGAACCAACGAACTTTGGATCATTGCGGAACTGTATGCTCATTTGGTGCCAGCCATGTACAGCAATCAACTGGCACCACATGAAATCACCCAGTTGGTTAAATGTTTTGCGCAAAGCAAAGATGTGCTTCATGGCATGGCTAATATTACGAGAAGCACAGAGATGTGTATTGTGTACAGTGCCTGCAATGACGACAGTGGTCGTGACACGACTCAGGAGGAAGAAATTTTGGATAATAGAGGAACTGAAGGTGACTTGAGAGAAAGTGATCTTTTTACGAAATGGCAATTCTGTGAAATATTGAAGTGTAGCTTATCCTGCCGTAACATACAACATTCTAGCAGTGTTATGGTGAATTTTTTATCATTGTATTGTTTATTTGTTATGTCTGGATACACTGGCTTCTTTTTGGTCATAGTGGTCTTTTTTTAAAGGCATCACATGCCTACATTGTAAGAAGGCATTTTCAGTCAGTTTGCCAATGTTATATGATGGCTTTTATTAAGATTACTTATCTATTGAGTTCAATTCAGTCAGTTTGTTTAAAAAAGCATTGCTCAAAACAGCATTGCAGGAATGGAATGATTACAGATAAGTAGTACGATAGAAGGGGATTCGCTCAGAGAGAGAGAATCACCAAGATGGCCGCTCCCATGAAATCCGGAAGTGCCACCATCTTGGAGAAGACCATCAATTTGGAAGGTCTTGATGTCACTTGCGGCCCACAATTTTGAATGACGTCACTCCCTGTCTATAAAGGAACCGGAAGTACATCCATATTGATTGACGCCACTTCCTGTCGGCCATTTTGGGGTGTCCCAAATTGAAGTCGACCAATTTGGGGTGTTTCATAATGAAGTCGACCATTTTGAGGTTTCAGGTTCAGTTTCAATTTCCGAAATTATTTAAAATGCCCATAACTCGGTAACCGTTGGTCATAGAGCAAAATGGATCGAAATTTGGCTTACCCGGGCCGTCTCCTACGTGTGGCCTACTCAAAGTTCAACTTACGTAGCTGGCCCACCCCAATAACTCGGGAGCCATTGGTCCTAGAGATAAACCATTCGAGATGTGGGTTCCACAAGCTGTACCCTACACCATGCCCACATTATTTACCATGTGGCTGCCATCGAGTTAATTTTTGTAAATAACTGACCAAAACTCGGGAACCGTTAGTCCTAGACCGGAACGGTTCGGAATCTGGTTTCCTTTAGACCCCCAGACCTCGGTAACTCCATCACGAGGCTGCCGCCAAGTTCATTTTCTCGCCCCATCACAAAGCTGCCGCCAAGTCCATTTTTCGGTTTCCCCATATCATCGGGTACAGAGCCGCTCCACCACCTCGAACAGATTAGTATACCATTTACTAAAATAATACAGTACGGCCAAGCAATATTGCCCGCACAATAGCTCGTTGGCCGCTTGTATCCTCCTCGGATTCCCAACGATTTTCCTATTTCCGAGGTAACGGTAGAGTTCTGCAGACGATTTTAAGCCAAACGAATCGAAGTACAGGGTGCATGAACCCCCCCTTTAGGTAATACACAGTCCAGTGAATTCCATCCCTGTCTCTCGAGTCCTGCAAGTTCAGTATAGCACATTTGGAAGCTCTGGGACGCGCGGGGAGAAGGTCATTCGAATAAACTCCTCTGAATGTGCGGATCCCCAACGTTTTAGCGTATCCGGCGAGGTCCAAGTTCGTTAAGGACCTGTTCACGGAAACCCCGACTTCAGATAAAACCCGCACCACACCGCGGGATTTTTTATTCTTTCCAGTCCGCCGCACGTTGTCGAAGCGGCTAGGGATTCCATCTTGGCATTATTTCTTCGAGCTGTCTCGTGTTAGCCGTGGAGTCATTGACGGCCTTATCCAAGGGCAGCGAGGATTGGAAGCAGCAGGGGAAGAAAGCCGCCTTTCCGGACTTGGGTACGCGAGAATTTCAGATTTGGTTTTGGTGACCTGTAGAGATGCATCGGTCTTCCACTTCAACTGGGAGTTGGACAGACGAACGCTCAGTGTTTTTCCGGCCTAGAGTTGTCAAAGCACACCCTGCTTCTGGGAAATCAATAACTGGAACGGGGTTGGGCAATACATAATTAATGAACTTTTTATTTATCTCCCCCCCCCCACCGCATGTCACAACTTCGACTTTGCTCCTGTCTAACTTGAGGGTCATGAGATGGCCGCTGATAACCAAAGTGTAGCATCGAGAGCTGGCTGGTACTTGAGCTCCAAACTTAAACCTCAGAGTCACGTCGATCACGCTCGATTTAAGCCTCTCGTTCTGTTTTGAACATTCTAGGCAGATCAGGGGAAAGATCTTACCGAAAGTCGAAACATTGAAAGTGGGTCCCGTTACCGGCTCCCCGTAATACTGCTTCCTAAAGTGGAACAAGTCTTGATACACGTTCGACATGTTTTCCCTGGCAAAATCTGCATTCATGTCGAAAAAGGGATATCGCTCCGAGTTCAGAGTCACGTGCGTGTCCGTTAGACTGCAGTGATCGAAGACGGCCAGATTCTTTTTCTGATCCATTTCCCCCGCAGTCTGGAACCCAATTATTACGTATCTCGGCTTCTCGATAGAACTGACTGTGATCGATCTCCAAGTACAGCTATTCGTGGCGGTCAAATCGAGCATGTCCGAGTACCACTGTCTGAAAGCCATGGGTACGGTGATTCCGGCATCCGTACAGCCTATTCTTCTGCGCGCCCGAAGGGGTTATGTGGGGAAGGCGCCAGGACACTTGCTCTAGAACAATCTTTCCTGGGGCTACTCCGGTGTCTCGGAAGATGGCATTCGCGTCCGCAGCCCGCATTAGAATCAACGTTTGCTGAACCCCATAAATTGCTTTCGTGTAATCTTCGAAGAATCCCAGGATATGGGAGAGCAGGATGGTATAGGCGAAAGATCCTTTCGGGGAGAAGGACGTCTTTCTTGTGTTTGAAGACGGTATTCGTTCCATCGTCGGCCGTACTGGCTCTGGCGCCGTCCAGAAACCATCCCCTATTCGCGACGTGGGCTTGATTTTGTGGGCTGTAAAAGACGATCCCCTTAATGGTGCTGGCAAACCCCGGGTGATTGATCTCGTCCACGGTCTTGTCCCCTATCTGATACTTGATGTTCAAGAACAGGCAGGCTATCGCGTTTTTCACGAGGGCTATCTTATCTGTGGCCGCGTAAGCCGACCCGTCGCTCGCTTTTACCAGGGCATGATCAACTGCCACAGCTCGTCGGTGCCCCTGTACTTTTCCCCTCAAACTACCACGTCGTCCCCTTCAAAATCCACGTCCGAGGAACCTATCTTGGACCGTTTAGTTTCCGGGTCGTACCTAATACCTAAAGTGGGGTTGGTGAGGTTCTCCCTAGTGGCGGATATGCTCAGGTACTCGGTATCTAGCGGTCCTAGTTACACGGCGTCGAGTAAAGAAGTCACTTCCTCCAAGTATCTCATTCGAGCACTCGGAGTCATGGCTTTGATTTGCCTGAGCGAGGCGCGGGTTAGTGCTCCCATACAGCTAGATAACAATCTCATCGCTGCGGCATTAAAAGCCAGCTCGGATTCCGAGTCTTCTGTATCTCCTCCATCTTCCTCCTTATTATAACCGGAGCAAGTCGCGGCTTCCAAGGCCTTCTGAATGTTCCAAAGTTTTTCCCCGTGCTGTATGTGTTGTTTCTTTTGCCCGGGTTCGATAACTTGCAGGTCTTTGATCTGGAGCTGTCTTTGAGCAGTCTCCTCCTTGCTGTCTATCGCTCGGAGTTTGGTCTGCTCTCGGATGGGGTCCACGATCGGTTTGAAAATCTTCGTCAGGTACTTCGACTCGGAGGTCGTGTCGAGGACTTTTCGCTTGAGACGCTGTTTTAAAGCTTCGAACTGTTTGAAGAACTGGTCCGGGCATTGCTGAGTTGTCATGGTTTTTTAAAAGGAAAAAATCGCTCGTCATCGCCAACCCAAACACACGTGTTCTCGTCAACTCAGACACACGTTAGCAACCCTTGAGAGAAGGGAGGTATAGACGCATGTTGGATTGAGTCTGTTACTGATTTGAAATGGGTTAGTTTGACCCGATGTTGACGTCGACATTGACGAGAACGAGTGTGTTTGGGTTGACGTGGACGTGATTGTTTGGGTTGACATGGACACGAGCTTGGGTTCGAGTTTCTGGGTATGCTTCGATGGTTCGATGCTGAACTTGGCAGCGGGGTTAAGGGTTTATCTAAGGGAAACCAGATTCGGCCCAATTCACTCTAGAATTCGCAGGTCCAGAATTATGGTTGGTTAATTGCAAAATGAACTCGGCAGTGGCGTAGGATGCACTTGGGGAAGCCAAGTCTCGAACCGTTTTGCCCTAGAACTAGCAGTTCCCGAGTTACAACCGGTAAATTGCCAAATGAACTCGGTGCCGGAGTAGGGCACACTCGGGAAAGCCAAATCTTGAACCATTTTGATCTAGAACTTGCAGTTCCCGAGTTATTGGGGTGGGTCAACTTGCCAAAATTTGAGTACCTGATTTCCAACGACGTCTACGCATAGGGTACAGCCTGGGGATGCTAAATCCTGAATCGTTTCGCTCTAGGACCGACGGTTTCCAAGTTATCGGGGTGGGCCAACTCCCAAAATTCGAGTACCCGGATTCCAGATAGGCCCACGCGTAGGGCATGGCCCGGGGTTGCTAAATCTCAAACGGTTTTGCTCTAGGACCGACGGTTCCCGAGTTACTGGGGTGGGCCAACTGCAAAATTCGAATTTTGGGTGGGCCATCAGTTAGCTGGGACCCCCAGTGGGGTTTTTAAAGGGTGCCCAAATTTAGATCCGTTTTGCTCTATGACCAATGGTTCCCGAATTATGGGCATTTTAAATAATTTCGGAAATTAAAACTGAAACTGAAACCCCAAACTTTTGGACACCCCAAGATGGTCGACTTTAATTTGGGCCACCCCTAAATGGCCGACCGGAAGTGACGTCATTTAAAATGGCGGCTGAAAGTGACGTCGAGACCTTCCAAAATAATGGTCTTCTCCAAGATGGTGGCACTTCCGATTTTCATGGGGGCAGTCATCTTGGTTATACTCTCTCTCTGTGAGCGAATCCCATACTATCATACTACTCCGATACCGTACTGTGCGCACAATTATTCTACATATAGTCAGATTACATCCATATATACATAAAACATCTCTGTATTTTCCTAGTATTTTGGATGGGGTAATTCAGTTTCAGACAAATAAATTGTCAAGCTGTATTATGGATAATGCACGCGTTGTAATATTAGACATTCAATAACATTTAATTAGGCTTGAGAACCTGTAATGTTACTTGTCATTGTTGGCATGCTATTGGCTTGTAGGTTCCAAATTATGTGTTCGATGGGTCTAATATTTAAAAGCCATGATTCGTTGGAAAGGTACATGAATAAACTAAAATTAATCTTGTGTACTAATTTGCGTATGTCACAAGCCGTTTGGCATCACATAGTGGAAGACTCGGAGAATTTGTTAATAAATTGTTATCCTTTTTTACTATTACCACCAATAGTTCCTACATCGTTCATTATTTCAAACTGTGCTATACGACGTAAAACAAAGCTGGCATCAAACCTTTAGTTTCCGTATTCGAAAACTGAAATGATTTAATAGTTCCTGGGTTAAAGAAGGATTAGTAAATAGTGATGGTGGCCATCTTGATGACGTTGCTTGATGACAAAGTTCTAATGTGCCACAGTTGGACGGGAGCAGCACCAACACGGTTCATGCTCCGGAGAGCACACTTAAACATCTGAAATGATGGTTTGCTTACTTCATGAAATATTCCTATGAGATGAAATATATTTGCGAACTATCATGCGCAAATTCTGAATTGGAATTGTTCACATTCCGTCCTTACAAACTGTAGTATTTACGTTATAATTGTGTGACTTTTACAACGTCAAGCATTATGCCCAACCGAGGATTTCTTTCTTATTCTCAAGGCAGCCGCTTAAACATGTAAATTCTGAAGATGAACATATACCTTACCGTAAATAATATGTACATACATGTAAACTCTATAAATTAGGGATACAGTACATAAGGTAATTTTATATTTGTCCAGTCGTGTGATTTCATGACATTGCTTTCAGCCACAGGGTTGATGACATCATGCATGGGGTTCTGGTTATATAAAAATGGCGACAGTCTTGGTTGGCAGACATTTTTGTAACTTTGGTGAAAGACCATGAATTAATTGAAACTGTTTTGTTGAATGCCTGAGGAAGATGGCAGCCAGTTATTGAAAATTTGCAAGAAGTAGACACTGTCTTGCCTGTGAAAATGAGCGGTAAATATTTTAATTCTCCGAATTATAACTCTGAATTTAATGAAACTGTTTTAATAACGCTGAAAACTAATGTGAACCCATTTTTTATCGTTAGGTCATTCGAAAACACTATTACACATTTAACTAGCAGCGACTTCATCTTCGTGAATTCATTAAAGTTATAACTGTCTGCTTCGTTAGCTATAGCAAGAAACTATAAACAACGTTAAATGCAGGATGTTGGTTTAATCTCCCGGATGTATACATACTATCTGCTATACGAAGTATTCACAAATGACAATGCACGTCCAAAAAGCAATCTACTTCGTACGCCATTGTGAACCAGAATCGATAGTGATGACACCGTGTTTGTAATTAAATACGGATGAAAAACCTATTTACGTTGTCCTTTGGACCTAAATGTCAGACTGTCTGAGCGGGGAATTGAACCAACATGTTTTGAAACAAAATACCGAAGTGCTATCACTAAGCCATACTGACACAGCCTGTTTAAACCTTGTCATCTAGGCATTTCTTATTATGTAATTGAAAGAACAGGCATACCGAGTGCGACAGACAACTGAGTAATTTTTGGAACGTCGTTTAGCAGCTGGCATAGCCTCATCTTCTCAAGCATACACGCAAGATGTTACTACTTGGTTGTAATCAGCAAAGGAGAATAAAATTAGGTTGTAATCTTAAAGAAACTCATATCCGGTTCCACCTGTTTAGCAAAATGAATAGAAAATACTGTTCTGATGAAAGGAAAACAAGAATTTTTAATGTATTTTTTATCTATGCATTAAAATGATGGCTCAGTTTAATTCTGTTTTCATTCATGAATGTTTATGCGGCAACAGTCAAAAGCCTTTTACAGGTATCTGGTATTCTCGCGCATGTGTGTTCACCTATGCTTTTGCCATCTTCGCATAGGCAAGCCATTCTTTTGTAATTTCCTGTAGCGATAATCCAATCCATAGACTCATCACACTTGAGTTTTCCTGAAAAGTTACGTTTAAAACTATTAATACGGACCAAAGTGATATTTAAGACTAAATTAGTACAGCATAAAGATATACCCAAGCAGAAATTAATTAGTTAGAAAACTGGTGGAAATGGAGAGAGCGGAGTTACAATCAATCCAGTAAATTTATTGAGTGTGCTTCATTTATCAATAATCGAGGCCATTATGCACTCCGTTCTGTCATTACACGTTTGGTATCGTACAACATCACTGTTCCAAGAGGAATCCGTCATCGCACAAACAATAGCTTACTTAACGACGAACAACCCACCAAGCCATCAAGGCATCTGTGCTTGTTTTTCTGAATTGTTACTCGATTCCGTAGTTCCCCATCTCCGTTCATGCCACGTAAACTCAATTACGAATTGGCCCTTCAGCCAATTTCTCGTCAAACCTTTTTAAAGAAAAGTTGTCTGGAGGGGCTATACGTGTCGTTGAGTTTCTGTAGCATGCTCGGTGACGGGGCACTTCGGAAACAATCTTGATCTCAGTCCTTGAGGACAGAGCTGTAAATCTCAGTCCTACAGGCCTGGGATGACGGTATCAAGCTTGTTGCATTGTTACAAGTATTGTTGTATTAGTGCATGCTGTTAGCGACAAAAATTGCCAAAACATTTCAGTTCCGTCAACAAGCTGCATATTGCACATGGAAGCTGTACACAAATTTACAAATCCACCGGGTGACACTTTAGGAAGTGACGACGTAATCCGTGATGACTTCCTAAAAATGGCCATCAAACGATACACTAAATCTCGTATATCTCTGGAAATAATAGATCAATCCTATAGTGTAACCTATTGTTGGAAAGATAATTAAATTTTTAAACCCTTTTTTTAAATTTTTAAAATAATTGCCAGAGCATTTTTTGTCGTATATACCAACCTACCAAACCAACCAACTTTAATTACACATATAAAGTGGCAATAATTATCTGTATATTATTTTTTCCTTCAAATTAGGCAAAAGACACTTACGGCGCACATTCCTTGCAGTTGTTTTGGCAAATTAATTATATTTTCAACAATAGGTAGCAGGATAATATCGATATATTCGTTCCAGAGTTAAATAAGTTTTTCTAGATATTAAACAAAAACTAATACATGGATATATATATTAGTTTTTGTTTAATATCTAGAAAAACGTATTTATCTCCGTAACGAATATATCGATATTATCCTGCGACCTATTGTTGGAAATATGATTAATTTGCCAAAAGAACTGCAAGGACAATGTATTCCGTAAGTCGTTTTTGCTTAATTTGGAGGAAAACATAATATACTGATAATTATTGCAACTTTATATGTGTAATTAAAGTTGGTTATATTCTGCGTTTTGTTAGCTGTTACCTGTAATCACTTGTGCTGCAATTGATAATATAGATCATAACACAGCCTTCAGTACATCGACAAACTCATTTCGTGGAACAGGCATGTTTCATCTTTCACCCACCAAATGTATTTCTGTGACAACCAGTCTCAAACTAGGACGATCGAAGAATAAAACAGAATAGGTTTGCCCGAGTCCTCCACAAGTCTTCCTCGCATACGACGAATAGCCCATCCACACTGCGACGATATGAACGACTGCTAAGTTACAACCGACAGTCGCTATGACAACCAGCCCCTCAGACAGTCATACGCAGTCATTCGCTGTCGATCGTAGCAAACTCAACTTTTCACTTTTGGCGTTGCTGACTGACGTCACCCACCGACAGACCAATGGCTGACTAGCCGCTACGAACGTGATCAGCGAAATGCAAGATGGTGGCAGTGAACACTTCAAAACTTCGATTAATGCTCGTTGCTTACGCGAACATCGCTGCAAGGAGATAATTATAGAGAACAGCAAAAAAATTGTGCTGTATTCAATGGTGGTATGATTTATTAAATAAAGCAGAGAATCACAGTGGGTCGTTTAGGCATGTCGTCGCCACGCAGCCCAGTTTTGAAAAGTAAGCGTCCTAGTTATACTCATTATGCAGCGTTGATTGGTCCGTTGTTGGTTGTTCGTTGGGCGGTCGTGCTGGTGTGACAGGGTCTAATTTTTAGTGCTCTTGGTCGCCGCCGTTCCTTGCTTCTGTCGTTCGTTTGTCGTGGCGGTGTGAACCAGCTATAAATGTTTATGTGATCCACCGTTACCAATGGTAAATTACACCAGCGAAGAAAAAATTATTGATATCACCCTTGGAAATGATCGACTGGTCAGAATCCACCAGAAGCAAGGCTGACCACGAAGGTAAAGTGTTATCCTGGGTAGCCTTCTATTCCCGTCAAAACACCCATGAAGGTTTCAAAGGTAAATGCACATCAATTCTGCTCCCACTACTAGAATACGATGTGAATTCCTCATCCATGGTATGCCGTGCCATGAACATTATAATAAGTAATCTTAGGAAGATCAATCCATCGCAGACACCAGTTTAAGGCCGACCAACCATCACAAAGCTGCACATAGAAATCGCTGTAATTTCAATGATTGGTTGTGAGTTATTAGGTAGTGACTAGAATGAACTTTGTTGAAGCCTGTATTGCAACATCAGGAGATGCAGACAGCATTCTGAAATCATTGCTTATAAAACAAAATAGGTACGTACACAAGGTTAGCATCGCAGGCCTTCATATTCTGCAGAATGACGTTATCAGAATCAGGGAGATGACATGACAATTCAAACTATTGTTGGAAAAATAATGTAATTTGCTGAAAGAAATGCCTGAACAATATATGCCATAAATCTATTAGTTTTGGTTTAATCTGAAGAAAAACGTAATATGACTGCTAAACTAATCTCTGGAACTAGTAGTTTAAGGGGAAGCAACAAGAATCGGCTGAATTGATATTCTGGGATGGATGACAACTGCTGGGGAAATGTAGCCTCTATAGACTTGCAAGTGTACTAAGACAGTTGCGAGATGTCATATTAAACGATGACTTTCCTGTACACTTCCATGTGCCTGTGAAGGCCACAGCTCAAGTGACGTACTGTGAACAATACGACACAGCCTTTATCAATTTACCGTTTCGAAAAGAACCACATATAACGCAGCAATTATGTTTTCCTTCACATTAAACAAAAACTAAAATATTTATGGAATACATTGTTCAGGCATTTTTTTTAGAAGATTAAATTATTTTTCCAACGGTAGGTCGCAAGGTAAGATTGATCAATTAGTTTTAGTGATACACGAGATTGCATGGTCGCCATTTTGAGAAGATGATAATGTGATTTCCTTCAAATTGCGCAGAAAGTAATACATTTACGGCGTACATTGTTCGGGTATTTATTTTAGCAAATTAAATTACCTTTCCAACGATAGTTTGCACGAAAATATTGATCGATTAGTTCCAGAGATTAGTTCAGTAGTCATATTACGTGTTTCTTCAGATTAAACCAAAACTAACAGATTTATGGCATATACTGTTCAGGCATTCTTTTAGCAAATTACATTTTCTCTCTCACAGAGAACTCCTCTCTGTGTTACGAGTTGGGATCCCTTTCCCTGCCTACGGTGCTTCTTTTATGGTCTTATTACCATTCAAAATATGGTAATATATGCAAAACGGCCATGTCACCTCCTCAACCCTCCTCACTTCCCGTCCGCTATGGAATCTCACTCTTTTTTCAGCCGCTGGCACGGTATGGTCATACGGTTAGGAGCTAGAGCAAGATTGGTATTCAAGATTTTATTATTCAATCTTTATTTTTTTCGGATGTGATAGACCACAATTAAGAAGAATTGTGAGACCCCTGTTAAGGATGCCTGTTAAGGAAGCCGCAATTTGAAGGATTGTGAGGCACCAGGTGTTCTAGAGAAAGACCGCAATACGTAGAAATTGCGAGGCACCAGGACTGCTGTGGAGGCTCAATACGGGGATATTGCGAGGCACCAGGCGTGCTTGGAATTTTGAACCGCAATAATTTGCGAGGTACCAGGAGTGCTGTCGAAAGGGAAGGAGTTTCCGACAAGGAGGACACAAGTAGGGCGTAATGGCGGCTCGGCTTGTTGATGCGGGCGGTTTGGATATTTTTCCCGGACACGTGGTATGATGATAATGGCTATACTGTAGATGGATTCGGACTTACTGTGTGCGTTGCTTACCCGGGCAGGGGTGCCGTCGTGGGAACTGTTAAGTGAATTGCGTAAACGCTACACTACGTGGGGAATAGTGCGTGATTTGGGCGGCCACGAGGTTGCCAGTTGTCCGTTGGCCAAAATCCAAAATAGCGGCGTGGTGTTGTG
>JAHWFP010249560.1:108095-124454 GCA_023313725.1 Lithobius niger
CTTCCCTCCCGGCTCCCTGCCGGGACTCTCCCCCGAGGCTGCGGGGGAAAACGAGTGGGGTTCCATAGCGGACGGGGATTAGGAGGGTAGGGGAGGTGACGTAGACGTTTTGCATATATTACCATGTTTTGAATGGTAACAAGACCATAAAAGAAGCGCCGTAGGCAGGGAAAGGGATCCCAACTTGTAACACAGATTCGTCATTCTCCGCTCGGAGAACTATAATTCTCCTGCAGGTAAGTACCTTACGCTGGTAGAATTATCATATCTTTCCAACAATAGGTCACACGATAGGATTGATCAATTAGTACCGGAGATAATAGAGATTTAGCATATCGCATGGTGGCCATTTTGACGATGTCACCACGGCATTAAGTCGTCACTTCCGGGAGTATCTCCCGGTGGATTTGGAAACTACAACATGCGGGCAGCTTCCATGTACAATATGCAGCTTGTTGTCGGAACTGAAATGTTTTTGCACTAACGGCGTGCACTATATAGTGCTGTGATCGTTGAAACTGGGTGATAATTCACAGACAAGAAATGCTGAATGTAATGCTAAAATACTTCTCTATTGGCTGAAAGAAATTTAGTTTTAAGACCCATATCACCTGCAGCAAGATAAATACGTAGAATTTTTTTGGAGCTTTGTAAAAGGTAGTAATGATGGCAGTTTGATTTTTCCAAAAAGCATAAAAACACATTACTACTAACAGCTAAGACCAACTGCTGAAATCAAAATATGTACATTAACGGAAATTGTGTTCATATTTTTACAACTATTGCGAGTAGGCTGAATGTACAAACATAATAATTATAAGATGAACCCAACGTAAACTAAAACTTTAATTTTTAAATATTAAACTTTTCAATATTTAATTTTCAACTAAAACGTTTACATTATTTTACAGTTTTTATTTTTAAGTTTTAAACTTTTAAAATAAAAATTGTGCATTTTTATTTCGAAATTTTTAATTTTTTTATTTTAAAAGTTAAATTTTGAACTTTTAATATTTTAGTTTTCTTATTTTTTATTTCTAGATTTAAATCTTATAATTTTTAGTTCAGTCTTTTACCTACAACTAGAAATATTTAACAAACCGTTTTACAGTTTAACTGAAACTTAGCTTATTGATAAATTACTGGAAAGCCTATGCAAATCATTTTGCAAAATGACGAATTTATTTTTCTGTGTCATTCTGTTGTGAATGCTAAATGAAGATGGGTTCAAGTTACAGCATTATAAAAGAAAGGTCGCTTCTATTTATATTGGACATGCGTATATGTTGCAAATTTTAAAATCGATGTAGACATCGAATTTTAAAAATGAATTAGCATTGGAAAATTTATTGAAATTTGTTTGCCTCTGCGCCGAAATATTCAACAAAGCGTTTTACAGAAAAAATGAAACCGTGCTTCATCCGACATTTCGCTGTATACTCTGCGCTTGTACAAATAAGGGCGCGTTTACGCAGCGACTCGCCTTTGCATTCTCGTAGCTAGACCTCAATCGCGATGGCAGAGGTGACATTGTCATGGTAACAACGCTAAATGGATTAGCTAAATCCGACATCGTTTGAGTAAATACTTGCAGTCTTACAATCCGTGCCAATAATATAAAGAATTCCTCATGACGAAACAATTTTCCCAAACGCTTCTGAACTCGCGTTATTTGCCGTTTTCGTTGCGAGGCGGTAGACATAAAACCGCCGCCATGTTGGAATTTGAGGTGATTTCTAGCTTCTAGCTGAGAGAATGCAAAAGAGAGTGGTTGCGTAAACGTGCTCTAATAGTCATTGTGTTGTTAGATATCTAAACACCTCAATCCACCAGAGTACACACACACACACACACACACACACACATATATATATATATATATATATATATATATATATACAGGTTATTTGAAAGAGATGGTTGTGATGTTATAATACTGTGAGAGACATAATAGAAAAAAATTGTAATACCGCCTACTCCGACCAAGGAGCGTTCTGGTATATGTGAAAAAACCTCTTCTTTCATAGTCGTTAGGCTTGTATTCCTCAACTGAATATTAGGAACACCTGCGAATGTTTTCGGTGACACCTGAAATGAGTAAATTGTAGGAAGTACATGTTACTCATGATTATCGAGATTTGTTAAGTTTATCAAAGTTTATATTTATGAAGAAAAATTTAAACTATAATGTAAACAGTAATAAATGCAACGCCACAGGTGAACTGGGATTGACTTGGTTGACTTGGTTTTCACATTACCATGTTGTCATTTTAATAATTCATGAATCAGTAAGTCATTATTTTCTTATACCTGAAAAAATAATTAAATACAGAGGCACACCTCTTTTCGTTGCTTTTTCGACTTCTATTTAATACTGCCTCAACTGGAACTGAACCCTCAACGTTTTAGACCAAAGGCTGACGGTCCCCTCCCTAACACTGAGCCATACTGACGTGACTAGGTACGGTATATCAATGCCGTTTGGCTTTTCAATCTGAAAAGTGGTTGCAGGCAACTTTGATTAAGCATTACATGAACTGACATGGGTGGAAGTAGTTTCGTTGGAATAAAATGGGTGGAGTAATAAAACCAGAAGTGTGAAAATGATGAAGTAGGGTATGGTGTGAAAATTTGTTACCCGCTTTTTGCCTCTCAGTCCTCTTTTAACAATGTAACGATGCAAGAGCGCAACAATGAACAAGAACGCACAGTGCAATACATCCGCCATTGCAGTGCTGAGCACCGATCTCTAAAATGGCGGATTGGCTCTCATCACTAAATGGGCGGATGCATTCTTGATTATTATAAACCAGCAATACATAAATTTTAAAATACGTGAAGAAACAATTTTTTATTTAAGTGTCCTGAACCACAGTAAATTAACGAGTGCATTATGCGTTTTAAGACTTTAAAAAGGCTAGTTTGCTAATTAAATAATTTTATAGGCTACTTAAAATTGAAAATAATGTTGCAACCTTCATTAAAATTAATCGTTCGTTCCACCAGAAAACATGTGTCTTAACTGTTTTTATTACTACCATCGTTTT
This sequence comes from Lithobius niger, assembly GCA_023313725.1. Lineage (NCBI taxonomy): Eukaryota > Metazoa > Arthropoda > Chilopoda > Lithobiomorpha > Lithobiidae > Lithobius > Lithobius niger. The sequence goes on from JAHWFP010249560.1 coordinate 111,143, forward strand.
TGTTAGCAGCATCTTCTGCTGCTTCATTATGCCACGTGCCGTATATACAAAACTATATGAAAAACAGACAATGCGGACAATAATGGCTTACTATACCGTGCGCAATGGCTGTTTGCTGTGACGTGCACATCATGTGACTGGGCTAGTCCAATCAGATGGCCAAACAGCAGTTGTTCTCGTTTGTCATTGGCTAACTCATGGTGACGTCACTGCAAACAGCCATTGCGCACGGTATAGTAAGCCATTATTGTCCGCATTGTCTGTTTTTCATATAGTTTTGTACCGTGCGTACGGCTCATGGCCAAGGCTCCTGCACAATAAATTCAAATTTATCATGGTCACTTGGCAAGTCAAATAGATCCTTAAACTCCATAACTTGTTTTGCCATAACAAAAAAGGAACAAGAAAGAAGGCTCCACCTGCAGTAATCACCGAGCGGGAGCACACACATTCACCGATCGCGACCAAACGCAGCCAACAATCGTCGGACTGAGAGGCAAAAACCGGGTAATAAATAGGATATCACTCGCTTTCCTCGTGCTGAGATCCAAACAAAGCGCGTTTCGACATTGTTAGCTCTCAGCACTCGGAAACGGGGTAATATCCTGCACGTATGATGGAGGCCAACTAAATATGCATCCATTACAAAGCTTAATGCAATTCGAAATACTAAGTTTTAAACCTATGCATAGCACAATCTCAGTGTCAACTTGAAATACAGACTTTAATTTGTCCTGGTTTCATCTTTCGACATGTAACCAGAGATACTGACTAGGAATGGCTGAGCAACGCTGTGAATTAATGGCCATTACTTTATGATTCATAGGTTAGCCACCATTACCAGCACTGTATCTATAACATCAAACGATTTGGGAGCAAACAGTCGAGCGTGAATGTTTGTCAAGTAACAATATGAACATGACAGTATTGGTTCCCTGAATAAAAACAAGTAATTGGTCTAAATGAGCTACCTCCGATATTTCTTTAAAAAATTGTCCATAACATCCTTAGTTGTATTTTCTCCGCATGCTACAAATCCGCTAAAAATCCGCCCAATTAAAAGAACAGTTCTCTCCACTTTGTCAACAGGCAAATACCATCATCTCTAATTATGATGAGTGTTTTACTTCAGCAACGTTATTACTCAGTGTGCTGAATGTCCTCATTCACCAATCACAGCGTGGCTTTGTTCTGGGCATATAGTGCCAACGAGCTCTCTACTTATGGTCCCCTTCCACGTTTGTTAACAAGACCATTATTTGTGGTAACATTTTTTTGTTATTATGGCAAGATTTTTTATTTCTTTAGGAATTTAAGGCTTATTAACAATACCCTTTATTTAGGCAGTTATTTGTTTAGGATTCGGTAACAGTTGCCTTATGGCATTCACAACCTGCAGTCTGGTGTGCAACTTCACAGTCAGTTTCAACGATGTACAGTAGAGGTCCACTAGGCCTAAACGAAGGGTGAATTCTGATATTCGAAAATCCTTTTTTTAGCCATGCAGAATTACAGGTGATGGAAGGCCTAGTCTGCTCAAATTTCAGTTGGCCTAGGAGGCATGGAAGGAGGCGTGGTAGCAGATGTGGTAGCTGCTCATGCTCTGAAGACCTTCTTTGCATCTGACGGTAACGCTATTATAGTTCTAAAACTGTTCTGAAGTGCGCGATACATGTGCAGCGTGACGTAGAACATGAGGCTGTACTTATTTGGAAGATATCCAGTCAACTTACAACATGATTTCAAACTACGAATATTGTGAGGTCATGAAACTAATATACACATTCACAGAAACACAAGTTAGTAGTGTTTTTAACTCAGGTCACTGCAGCAATCAGACTCTACTGGGGATGTAATACCCTATATGCGTTAGGCTAAATCCAACTAGTAAGCTACTATAAAATGGAAGTACTCGCTTGACCATTTTTATTAAATTTCCTCGACACACTACCGGATGTAGGTTTTGAATAAATTATCAAATAATTGTTAAGAGGTCCACGTCGCCATTTTTAGGATTAAATGTGGCACAAACTTGTATTTTTGGTCCTATCTTCTCATGGCGGTCAGCGTTTTAAGCTAACTCCCACCAAAGCCAGCCAAGCAGCAAACCAAGGTCGAGTGAGCGATAGCATTAATAACTACATTCGACCATGGAGCTTATTAGCTAAGCGGCTAAGAGCCAAATTATAGGCGAATCGTACACTTTTGGAAAAAAGCATGACAGTTTCAGAATATCTTCACTGTGGCGTATGGAACATTTTTGGATATGGTGCCCACATGTATGACCTCCGGTTTGCCCTCATTACGTCATCAAAGATGGCCGCCACAGATTCACTATAGAGTTTGATATTAACAGCTGTATCATGGAAACCAGCAGACCAATTTCGATTTTCTATGGCTTGTTGAAAAGATAATTCTGTCAGCCACAAATAAGACCCTATGACACATTAACAGAGCTTCGACAGGTTAGGGGGTACAGTTCAAAAACTGTAAATTTTAAGCGATTTTCAGTAGGTATTATCACATTTCAATTAAAATAACAGCCAAACTAGCTAATAAAAAACATTAAGCCAGTATGAATTGTTCAAAATTTTGTTCCCTTTCCAACAATTCCTAACAATGTTAAACAGATGGTACCGATGCCGAATTATTACAAGATGAATTATTACTGCACATCATTCAATATAGTATACTGGCTAGGGGGTTAATTGTTCACTGACTGTGAAATCATGAAATTTGATATGGATGCACATGAAGGGTATCTGGAAAAAATAGTTGAGGTAACAGGTAGACCCCCCCCCCGGGGGGGGGGGGGGGGGGGGGGGGGGATTAACCCCCCCCCCCAAAAAAAAAACGATTTTTGGCTGTAAGTACTAAACCTCAACAAATCAAAAGCATAATGTGAAGCAAAAACGTTCAGCACACAATTCTTGACGGGAAAGGTTATATACATCTTTTACAGAAAATCAATCCTTGAACACCAAAATTATATTAAAGCATATCACCCTTAATTTCCACGAATTCTCCTTTTTTTCAATTGGTTGTTGTAGTGATTTTCGTGTTCAAAATGCTCTTGCAAGCCTTCTAATACCCAGAAATGGACATGCTTAGGATTTTCTGAAAGATGGGGATTTATTGTTTCCACCAATCTTAACCGAAATTGTTTAACTTATATTGGGACCGTCCTACACCCTTTTAAAGGTGAAGAGATAAGGGCATAGTGGCGAAAACGTAATTGATTTTCGAACTCAAAATGCTTTTACGAGCCCTCTAATAGCCCGAAATAGACATGTTTAGGATATTCTGAAAGATGGGGATCTATTCTTTCCACCAATCATAACCGAAATTGTTTAGCTTAGATAGGGAGCGTCCTACGCCCATTTAAAGGTTCAGCTGTTATTGGTGTAGTGGCTTGTTTCAATTTCAAAGTGCCATTGTTATGATCATATTTGTATTGTATTTCAGCCAAGAAACTTCGGTTAAGATTCATGAAAAGAATGTATCCCCACCTTTCAGAAAATCCTAAGCATGTCTATTTTGGGCTATTACAGGGCTCACAATTCGAAAATTACCATGCGATTTTGCCGCTACGCCATTACCTCTTCACCTTTAAATGGGTGTAGGACAGTCCTTGTCTAATTTAAACAATTTCGGTTAGGATCGATGGCAAGAATAGATCTCCACCTTTCAGATATTCCTAAGCATGTGCATTTCGGGCTAGTCGTCAGGTTCTGGTATGGGTTTTGACTTGCAGCGACAACCTGGTATGACATTCTGATCAACAAACAGTTGAGTTTTAAAATTCTTGTTCATTCCATTGTTGTATTATTTTAAAAGAGGATGCGCAGTTTTCCATTTAGGCTTCATACATTTCGATGTCAACGTGATGTTTAAATTAAATATAGATAATGTTCAATCTACAGCTTAAGGTTCAAATAGTCATATTTCGTTTTTTTTTCAACATTACACGCAATATCGCGTTCCAGAGGCTTTACCGCTTAACCTGTGCGAGTTGTGTTATTGTGTCATAGGACCTTTTTGGTTAGTTATAATTTTATCTTTCCAACGAGCTATACAATATTTAAATCGGTTAATTGGTTACAGAGATACACATTTTTGGGGTTAAATCATGTGGTGGCCATCTTTGATGACGTCATGACGCAAAACCGGAAGTGCCTTCAGTGGGCACCATATCCAAAAATGTTGTTCTTGATCTATAAGTTCTCAAAATTCCATGCCTTTTTCCGGAAGTGCACGATTGTTGCCCTTGGCCGCTAGACTATATAGTGTGATATTATATAAGTCCATTATTCGACGTGTTGCGCTTGATGATGTAAGAGCAAGAACCGTGATGCAAGAGTGACTCGTCATAGCGTGTGGGAAGTCACGTGACTCGTTGTCAGTGCCAGGGAGGCCAGATCGGCCTTCCTACAGGCCACAAAATCACATCGAAGAACAACAAGTACGCCACGGAATTGGGAAAGAAACGTGCCAAAATGGAAGGCGATCGATGGAACCATTTATCGCGTGTAAATCTAAAGAAGAAGACTGAAAAGTGGTCGAAGTTAAGTTCCGAGAATAAATTGAAGACGGACGAAGAAATAGTCAGATTTCTTCTGGACTGTTGATTTGCTTGCTATTGGTATATTATTAAATTTAGCGTTGTAGAGTGGTCCTTCGTTGCATTTATTTAATTACAGGGAGCAGGGGAAAAAAGCGCGTCTTGCTACTTCAAATATTGCTTTTAGACCCTACAAAGCTGCACTCTCGTGTGCGGAAAAATTTTTCTACCGACCGTTTTTGTTTCAATGTTACGGCAACTAAACTTTTTGTTAGGCCAAAAACAACAAACAAAAGCAAATATTTTAAAAACCTGTATTAGGCACCCACACAAATTAGGCATTCCCACGCACACAGAAACACACATACATTAGACATTTCAAAAACAAACTGCGTTCACTTCCTGACTGAACCATTGGTAAAAACAGTCCTTGTTCCCTGGAATTGGACTTCAAATTACGTATAGTTCGTTGCGTCCGATTGCACTCAAATCGGTTTTTTATTTGTGAACCTTCACAGCTGTTACTATGGGGATACGAGCTCTAGAGTTTTTTTTTTATCTAATCAGCGAAGCAGTTTTTGTTGAGTCATTTATGTGTATATATAATACACATGGATTTAGGACAGTGGGGTACTTCGTGCTGTTGTATGTAGACTATTAGCAAACGAAAAGGGTCTTTTATTTGTTATAATGTAGGCAGGTCTACTGCTTCTGGGAATGAAGCCAAAGGCCCTGAATATAACGACGTTTCAGCACTACTAGAAATGTCAAATTTTAAAAACTGGGAAATTTACAAGGTTGATAATAGGTGTCAACAGATAACGGTGCGCAGCAAAACTCATCGAAGTGACGTTTTCAGAACATTAAGGAAGGTACAGTAATGCTTTTCATTTAGAAGGCTATGGTGTAAGCGCAGCAAGTGTGTTTGCAAACGTATATCCATTCAAATTCAAACATTCAAACATATAAGGAAGAATACTTACCGAATCATCGGTGATCTTGACATTCAAAACATGAATAACACTAATTCGGTCACTCGAGAATGCGTAATCGCCTATTTTTTTCACAGGTCCTGCTGATTGGCTGTTTGAAATTATAATCGGACTTGACGTGTTAGCAAAAGCGTAATTACCAATACTGACTATTGAGCATTCTATCATATAAATTGTGGAGGAATGTTGTAAGTTTGCAAAGGCGTAATTGCCTATGGTCTGAAGAGGGCAATTCTGGATGTGGATCATCTTCACTGACGGAAATTGTGCGAAGGCGTGGTCGGCTATTTCTTCACATTTTTCGTTTAGAATCAAAACCGTTACCACATTTTTTGCTTCCGAAATAAAGTCAACTTTTTTAATATGGTTTCCTTCTACTCGAATGGACGACAAAGTGTCTACCATGCCTAAAAAAAAGATATAACAACCAGGAATATTTTTTATAGATGAGATAATAGATCTGACATGGCATAAAACACAGCGCAAAGATACTGGCAAGTAATCCAAGCATAACTGTTCGTAAACTGGTTCAGGTAAGCCGTCTGCAACAAGTTACCGGGTATTATTTATCTCCGGGGGATGCGGACGAAATTGGGGGGTTATGAAATTTTTGGACCCTCTCCAGGGGGAGTTATTAATTTTTTTAGGTCCCGTCAAGAAAGAGGGGTCAAAAACACACTGACCAACTGGAAGAAAAAGTCATTTTGGGACCTCAATAATGGCACTTTCAGCAGTCAAAATTTCTAAAGACGCCTCAGCTTCTCGGGAGCAAGCCCAGAAGACCCCTCATGATGTGAATGCTACAAGGTTTTGAAGATATTAGTATCATTTCTGCATGTCTATTTTTACAAAAAAAAAACTTTGTAGAAAAGCCTTGGCACCTGGTTTCTTCGCTTCTTCTGTATTTCAGGTGCCGACTATGTTACGGATGTGGGCATACAAGCAAACAGTGTGTTTATCATACTTATTGTATGAATCTCGATGAGAGATGAGTGTAAGAACATTTTATAGAACATGTTTAATCCAGCATGTCTTTTCGTTAAAAACGATACTCGTTTCCTTACAACTAATCGTTAACTGTACATGTGGAGAGCTACAATTTGCTACAGCACTATTCTTTGCTACAGGAATCGTCTGCAGACAGTCGAAATGGGATTACGAAAAGCGCATTTTTTTGGGGGGTCACATTATTTTTTCTCATTGATTGGGGGGAGGGTGGTCAAGGTTTTTTGATGGTCTCGAAGGGCGGGGGGGGGATCGAAATTTTGGTGGTCACATTTTCATTTTCTCCGGCTCAACCCCGGCCATAAATAATGACCAGTCCCTAAGTGTGGAACACATATGAAACTTCCAGCAAAAGAGCTTGTCACAGCCCATGTGATTATTCAATACGGAAAATTTATCATTTGTAATGTGGTCGTCCCATAAAATTGTTCTCCGACTGCATGCACTGAAGAAAAAAAATACACAGTATAATTATTTTCGAACCTGAAGTCCCGTCATATATATTCTAACGACAATCTGTGAAAAACACGCTTGAGATCATGGATAATACATTCGTACCAACTCATATTTCCATGTGAATCTCGAGGCATGAAAATGTTGAAAACAAAGTGAAAAAAAAACCATAACGTAGTTCGTGCTTCCGTAGCTAACATTTGGCTTTAAATCGCATTCATGGCTTTTGAATTCTGTAGCTCGATATAATTTATCATATCAAAAACCAAAACTGGTAAAAGGGGATGCAAAGTTACGAATGGTTCGAGCCTTCAAAGGAGTGATATCAACACACCAAAACATTCGGCCAAGTTAATCGCACCGCTTAATAATTCGAAGGCTAAATGAAAACTAGAACATTGCTACTTTCGGTAGCAATGTTCAAGTTTTCATTTAACGTCCAAAGTATTATTCGGTGCGATTAAGTTAGCGAATGTTTTGGTGTGTTGATATCACTCCTTTGAAGAGCCGAATCATTCGGAACTTGGCGTCCTCTTTTACCATTTGGTTTTTTATATGATATCACTCTTTTTTTTTTTAATTGTCTATTGACTCAACTCCACTACCGTGCAGATGAGTAATAAAGAGCCACGTCAACAAGAAATTAGTTTTCAACAACTTGTTACTACCTTTTGCCTATAGGGCGAACCATTCTCAACTTAGTCACCTCTTTATTGTCTTTTGACTTGGTTTTGATTTTGTTGTAATTTGTTGTATTTACTTAGTTTTGGTGTGTTGATATCACTGCTTTGAAGAACCGAACCACTCTCAACTTCGTGACCTCCTTACCAGTTTTGGGTTTTGTTTATTTTGCTTTGTTTTTCCACTTGGTTTATTTTTCGTGAATTGGACGTGAATACAATTATTTCTTTGCAACGTTGTTTAGATCTCTTGTGATACACTAGTGTGTGCCTAGGCAGGTACGTCAGTATACACGTTCTCATTGTCAGAACTTTGGCCGTCCAATGAGTGACGATGCCGACAATACTAACAATGGTTATAAGAATATTTTCGTACTTACGTGCCCTCCGACGCCATCCCTCTTACGCCCCCAGGCTCTAAACCATAAAAGGTACGCAGTTCGTATCGTACTGCAACCATTCATCCAATTTCATAGCTGGAAGCCTTCCCGTTATCTCGGAATCGGTGAATAATCACCCTATGGGATTTAACATGGGGATGAGCGGACTAGCTAGCTAGCAGCTAGCTAGGTAGTAACACGTTTTCAACGTTATTGAGGGGCAGATTTTACATTGAAAGCAGCATAGCTGGCATTCAAACACGAGTTAATTTTTGTCAGGTGGGTCATTGCTCTCGATTTCAACACAATTTAAGCTTTTGTACTGCATTATTAATTTTCCCCAAGTACTTGAAATGTGCCCAACTATACTTCAAGATATAAAACACTGACGCAATGGCGTCGCGCTACAATTGTTTACAACCTCGACAATTGAATTGATGTGATGTTTGTGGCATAACTTGGCGCGACACACTAGTGTGTGTCTAGAATTCGGCAGGATTTTCCCCGACAATTAAAGGCCATTCCACCTCATCGTTTAGAAAATACCTTACTGAAATTAGTGATATCCTTCAGCAAGCTTCAAAAGTCACGAATGCGTCTTAAAGATAAATGTTTTTATGCTACAAAGGCACGACCATATTATGGACAGCGAAGATGGAACGATGACATTTTCTAACTCGACTGCTTTGCTTACTACAAAGGGCAGACGAAGCCTTCTTGCTATTATGAGAAATGTGTAGATATTTAGAAATGCATCAGGAAGAAATTGAACAGTCCATCTGCATTAAATCCACTGGTTTAAGAAATCACTGGTTTGGGAGGACATTGGGGGGGGGGGGGAATGAAATTTTTGGACCCTTAGGTTTTTTCGTTTAGTATTGTAAGGATTTTGTATTCAAATACCTAAACATTATGACGTAACATTTCATTAGCACCTGCTGATGTTTTCAAAATATTTCTCGTGATAAGGTGCAAAAAAAAACCATCCCGTCCCACCATCAAGCATGATTGTGAAACGACAGTTAACCGCCTACGAATTTCGGTAATTTCAGTATTGGTTCTTCAAACAGTTTAACTAGTAAGGGAGAAAGACAAAGAAATAATATAGAGGCTACGATGGCTTCTCATAAAAATGGGTGGGACGTCAAACCCATTTTAAATGTAAAATTAATCTAATTTGCATTTCAACTAGCTTATCTGCTAAATTTTGATCCGTGATAAATTTTGTCATAATCGTACTGTTGAAAATATTGCATTTCGTATTCAAATTCACGATGATAAGCTACTATTTTATGTTACATCAGTGTCGGTAAACATGCTCCTGAAACTGTACAATAAAAACTTTGATCTGAATCAAACCGAACGATCGTAAGTTGGTTCAATTTTGCCGATTAAACAGCTGCTGGACGTCATCTTGACTTATTCGAATTGTTATCTTTCATTTCTAGGCTAAGCGTTACTTTACAACTTTACAAATTTGTTTTCGCCTCAAGAAACCCTTACGTTTGGCCGTAATGGCTGGCCGGGGTGCCCATGCCCATTCTGCAGTGGCTGTGAGGAGCTCCCCGTACCCAACAAAAAAGGAAATTTGCTTCAAAAAAATAAAATTTGCGTTGTATGACGTGCAAATTGCGCACTATTCCACTGAAACACTGAAAGAATATATGAATTTAATGACCCTAACGGAAGTGATTTCCAGCATTTAAAGACCATAAGTAAAAACAAACAAAAAATATGTAAAGTAAAATAAGCGAAAGCAGACAAAATCCTCTTTCCTTTATATGATTTACAGTTAAACGGCAATATTATTACAGCAAATTAATATTATTAGCCCTGACTGCTTTACTTGAATAGAAATTTCCATTCTATTATCATTGGCTACATTTTTTGGTCCCCCATGTAATGCAAAAATTTGTTCTTACAGTCTCTACGAAGTAAAATACAGTATAGTTTCTACATCAGACCTTATTCAAATTGTTATGTTATGCTACGTTGGTGATGACATGTCCATTTCTGATGCTCTTAGTTTCCGCAAAAATGCAATCAAATGTTTACCAGCTGATGTTTTGAGAATTTGTCAAGTGCTTATAACACCCCGTCGCACCATCAGGTATGGTCGTGATATGTCAGTTAACCGTCTATGTATTTCGGTTATTCCAGTATTGGTTCTTAGAACAGTTTCACTTTTAAGGGACAAAGACAAAGGCAAGCTTCGGCTGTTTCCAAATATGTTTTTCTAAGCCTTACATAAAAATTGTTCGGTTTGTTTCCTCTGTATTCTTAAATAATTTGTTCTCTCATACATGAATGGTTTGCTAAATAAATATTTTCAGTAGAACAAGTATTAATTTAAAAGTACTAAATAAGTATTTGTAGTTGATTATAATTGCAGAGATTAGCCTAGCTGCCTGGATAAGATAATCTCATCAGTGAGTTTATAGTAAACATCAGTAAAGACCTACCAGTCAGTACACGGAAGTGTGAGAGGCTAACTGGATTCTCCATCAGCTATTGGATATATTCTGGTTTATTCTGGACGATATGTCGTCTCTACCATCATTGGTAGTTTCAGGGTTCAAATCCCTAGATTTACCCTTCCCTTAATGGATTTCTTTCTGCTTTAAAATGTCAATTCAAGTTCAAAAATGACCCGGTTCATCTCTAAGAACATTAGTTTGCTTCAGTTGTGGCTCAATAAAATTATTTTAAAACTTGTAAGTTGCTGAAAGGCTTTGAGTTCTCCTTTAATAACATAAATTGTTCGTACCCCAGTCATAATAACTAGTAAAGACTAATTATAAAATCCACCCTAACCTGATTAACTTACCTTTTAACACGTTTCTTTCAACTACTTCCAAAGAATTGTAGTAAAAAAGTACACTGGCAAACGTAGCATTTCCAAAAACTCCATCAGGTAATAACTTTAACGTAGAATTTAAAAGCCGGAAGAATCCCATGTATAGACCTGCAGGTTTCTTTAGTTTTGCAAAGATGGATACCAACTCTTCTGGAGATGAGATATTCTGACATATGATTCCATTATCATCATGAGTTTTGCCACGATATATATCGCAAGGAGATGGATCCCATTCTTCCGGCGAAGGTGTCCGGAATTCTCGATGGGGCTTCCCATACCTATCCACATAAGGCGTCCCTTGCGCATCTTGGGCAAGTATTCCAACAGCTAATGCCATAATTAGGCCTAACACCGTGACACAACGCATACCTGTAAATTACGGAAATTGTTGATCTTACTTCAAAACCTACTATATAACACAAAAACTACAGTACTAAATTTCTTCACACACCAACTACAGGGCGCCTATTGGAGTTGTGGACAATGTATTACGAAAATGGTAAGCTTAATATGCATCCTAGTAATACTTGGAGAGCCTTAAAGCTTCCAGCGAAATGTAGAAATGTTTTAGAAATGTAGCTACTGCTACTTTTAAATCTTCCGAAGTCTGGTAGGAGTGGTGCCAGAAGCTAGGCGTACTTCAATCTGATTTTTAAATAGATTTCTAAGTTGGCAGGTTTTAAGTTCTCCGATTGGTATTAACATACATTTTAAGATTACCATTTTCTTAATATATTGTACACAATTCGAATTATAATCAAGCACTGGGCAACAACGTGTTTAGAAATTGCTGAAAGTATAATTTATTATCCCTTATCATCACAGCTGACTTACAAAAAGGTAACAAAACTAAGGCAACAAATTATGGCGTACTTGAGACAACATGAGCGAAGTATTCAAAAGCAATAATCAAGCCTACTTCAGTTCTAGAATTGGCGTGTCTTCATTATGGGTTTTATACTAGTAATAATAATAAATAAAAATAAAAACGTCAAGTGTGCTATAAAAAAAGGGTTATACGGTTGAAGTTTCTGTTTACTTGTTGAAATGTACAAGGATGAAAATTGATAATCTTTAATTTAAATAATCAAATAAAGAACTCAGAAAAACACATCTGGTTAAGTGCTGTTGTGCTTTACAAATTCAAAGTATAGGCTTAAAGCACAACAGCACTTAAACAGACGCAATTTTCTGAATTGTAAATTGGGCTATTTAAATTAAAAATCATCAATTTGTTTCCGCATTCACTTTAACAAGTAAAGTGAAACATCAATCATACAACTCTTTTTTTATGGCACACTTGACGTTTAATTTTGTAATCCATCTACCTTTTTTATGGAATGTAGTAATGTAGACTAAAAACTGAAAAAGTTGGAATTACGTTACTTTTAATTTTGACCAAACGCCGAATATTAATGAATTCATTCATAACAAGTGAACAATTGTTGGCATTGTTATAATTTCTTTATTTTTGCCTTGCGGTTGAATTGGCATTGTTGCCTAATTACAATGTTTAAAACAATGAAAAACAATAAAACGGATCGTTCAGGGTACCGTAACTCCGGAGCCCCTCGGCCAATTGAAAAAGTGGCCATTTTCAGGAAGAAGGAGAAGAAATTGTAGTTAGATCATGTTTAAAATTTTAGATAGGTGCAGCAGATTTTTTTTTTGAAATTTTGGCAGAACAAGCAAAAGAACAACAACAACAAGTGAACAGTTTTTTAATTTACGTGTGGTTCCCTACTTTTTGGTTCCCTGTACAGAATTGCATAATTTTTGGTATACCTTTACTGTCAGGCTAAATTTGGTCGAAAAATATTGTATAGGAACAGAGATATTATTTGTTTTGGTTTTGCTGGCGTGAGGACTTTTATCATGCGAGTATGATACGGTTTGACTGATGGTGCTCGCACTCACCACATCACCATGTGTAAGATCAGCCTTCTTATGAATGGGTACACTCAAAAAGTACACAAAATTTGTATTGCCAGTGCACAATTCGTGTGTGGGGTGAGCTGGCAACACGTATTTGTACTATCAGAGCACAGTGTTGTCATAGTGTACTACTTCATTTAGATGCTCGAAGCTCCTGTTGATGCAACAACGGGTCGCGATAATTCATTCATTGTACAATTGTTACGTCCAAGGAGGCAGCGTATCGTCCGGGGCCGAAGTCTTGATCCAACAATGGTTCAGTGAATTTTTTGACATTGTTGCATATTAGTTTGTTCCCTCTTCCTTAATGCTGCAACAATGCTTCTCACCCGTTTTGAAGCTCTTTCTTGATTTTAACGAGCGTTAACCACGCCTGGTCATCTGCCCGAAGCCCTAAGGCCCTATGTCTGCAACAGCCAGATTCCCAGGCGGTCACCCACCCAAGTATC
>JAHWFP010249561.1:0-12406 GCA_023313725.1 Lithobius niger
AAAACTTTACATAGCCAAGCAAGGGGAATAGTGTGGAATGTCTTTCATTACTTCAAGAGCTAAGGAGAAGCTGCTAGTGTTTATGATCTTCTAGAACGAACTGCATCGGCAACGAACGTCTCCATTTTATACAGTAAGAAGATTGTCAATGGCGGAAAAGCTGTGTTAGTAGCCGACGAAACGGCAGCAATAGCCGGCCAGTCAACGTTCTGTATGCCGGGTAAGAAATAACCGCATCCCTCGCCTGTCACTGTCCGCATACCTCGCTGCCTATTCTTCGAGCTACTGTAGGAGAAATATTTCAAGATGGTAATTATTCTACATTGATATCATTTATTAGAAGCTAATCTCAAAAATGAGTTTAAAGGCAGCAAGTCGTCTTTGCGTGCAATACTGCTTTCGAAGCTAAAATTGAAGTACGGCAATGAGTTGAGATATGTAAATTTTACATTGAACGACCTAAAATTGTTGCCCAACGTCAAAAATATTTACGTCAAATTAAACAACTACGCTCAGTGTGGAGTCGTCACTTGTGTGCTCCACAATGGCAGCCATCAATTTCATGTCTATATGTTAACCCTACCAAGATAACCCTTTAACCACTAAATAGGCTGTTCCATAATTGTATATAGTCTTAAGTGTATCACATGACTTCCCTGTATTTAAGGAGCAGTAAACAGGAAGTTCGCTGTCTTATCAGCTGTAGCCTACACTCTGGTAGTCCGTGTGTTTATTACCATTGGTGCCCACGCTGGGCTAAGGTGTGTCCCCGCCAAGGACATCACAGTTGGCGACGAGTCCGGTACCTTTGGTAATCTTTAAAAACTTCAGCTTAAACTGATAGGTCTTCAACCACATCTTTGCTCCATATTTTTGGTAAGTTGCAAATTTTTTTCATTTTGGCAATGAAAATTAGTGCTCTGAATTCCTATCAGAGTTTAAACTTTTTCAAACAGTGTTATTTTGACGTGGTAGTGCTGTGTGGTACGAAATGATAACAGTTAAATTTAGTACCTTAACAACTAGAACCGAAGTGGGCAATTGGATTTATTATGGTTAATTTTACCTTGGCAGTGTTCTAGAGTGACGCACTGGCGTGTCCGCACAGGCAGTATTATAAACCTGAAGGTTCGAAAAATGCGCTGCTAAATTAACCCTTGTAAATTCGATTGTGCCATTGCCCATATTCGGGCTAGTGTGTGCGGGTGTAAAATTTAACACCGTGGGTTTATGCTCAAACTTAGTGAACTCTGGTCTGTGCTGAGGCTTAGGCCAGAAGTGTTGTTTTGTAAAACGTTGCAAATGGTGAACGTAAAACATTTTTTCAAAGCCTAGTCCCTTTAAATTTAACTTGTAGGCAGTTAATTTATACAACTAGGTAGGCTACAGTCAAGCTTGATTTATTTCTGTGTTTAAATAAGTGACCGGTAGTCTTGAGTGCTCCAGTTTAATCCTTGCATGTTAAACAGGATTGTAATTAAATTTAATTAAATTTAATTTTGTAGGCTTATGCCAAAGACAGGTGTCGGTAGCAAACCACCTGTAACTGCTAAAATTAGCAGTGGAAGTGAAACTGAAAATAATTCAGTAGTGAACGCAAGCGTTAATGAAGCTAGTTCTAATTTAAATCTAAATTTTGAATCTAGTGATAGTGAAGACGACGTCAACATGGGTTCGTCTAAAACCGCTGGTTTATTTTCGGAATTCGATTGCGAGTCTGACACATGAGAGAAATACTCCAGCCGAATTCGTTACTTTTTTTTAGCTAAAGAAATACCAGCAACCAAGCAAGTTAATTTTCTAATGGCATCTGTGGGCCAGAAAATGTTTGATAGAATTCTTAATATCCTCTCACCTGATTTGCCCGACTCATTAACATTTGATGAGCTCGTTAAAAAAGTTTTAGACGACATTGAGCCAGTGCCCTCAGTGGTATCTGAGCGTGTTAAATTATTTAGAAGATCGCAAAAATCAGATGAGAGTATCGGGGAATATTTAGCTGCCTTAAAGCTAATGACGAAGTATTGTGACTTCGCAAAAATTAAAGACATTAACAGCGAAATGATTAGGAATCGCCTAATTGGGGGGATCCAATCAGAAGTCATTCAACGCGAGTTGTTGAAGCAGACTCTGGATTTAAAGGCTACAACATCCTTAGCTTTATCCTTAGAATCTGCTGAAACAGACCAAAGCGTTTTGAGAAGCCATTCTAGAGCTGTTAACTACGTAGCTAAAAAATCGGGCAAAGCATCAAGTAGGCCTAAATCCACTAAGGATTTCATTTGCTATTGTTGCGGCAAAAATAGCCACGTGAAAACACGTTGTAAATATCGAGACTATACTTGTGGCCATTGCCACACTGTCGGCCATTTAAAAGCCGTGTGCCGAAAAGCTAGTTATTCGAATAGAACTTTAAAATCACTCGACCACCCTAAAGCAAGTTCTAGCACAAATTTTAAGGCTAGGCCGAACACAAAACAAAAGTATAGCTACAAAAAACGCGTCAACAAACTCGAACGCGAAAGTGATAGTGAAGAAGAACCAGGATGTTGAAGCCGAAAATTCAGAGTCTGGTTCCGGGTCTGATAACGATTCAGACAACGACTATCTTGTACTGAAAAATAATACTCTTGGACTGAGTCAGGCTGCGGACCAGATTTCAATTCCCCTACAAACCAACAAAATAATAGTAGTAGTTAATTCTATGAAAATTCATAAATGGAAAATGCCAGTCTGCCTAAATGGTGTCAAGCTAGAAATGGAACTTGATTCCGGGGCAGATGCATCCATTATCTTTTAAAACTCAGTCCGTACTCGATACACTCATACACTGACGGAATAGAGAACACGATTTACACTGTAAGTCTGAAGGTTGAAGTTCAAGGCCAAATCGAACATTTGGATGCTTTAGTTTCAAAATTATATAAACCTGCATTAATGGGAAAGGATTGGCTTTCTATTTTTCGAGTTAATTTCCATCCTTTTTACGACCTACAAACGAAAGTGAAACCTAAGAAAAGTGTTAAGAAAATTAAAACTAGCATTACGCCAGTTGACACTTCCGAAATAGTGAAGGGTTTCCCGGAGCTATTTTCTGAAGGCATGGGTAAGTTTAAGAATTTTAAAGCAAAAATTCATTTAAAACCTGATGCCAAGCCTGTGTACAGTCGTGTAAGACCGGTTCCGTTAGCACTCAAAGAAAAGGTTAACCAAGAAATTCGTAGATTGGTTGGCCTTGGAATTCTAGAGCCTGTGGAAACTTCTCAGTGGTCTACGCCGATCGTCATAGTTCACAAAGCGGATGGTCAAATCCGAGTGATTGGTGATTATAAAACCACCGTGAACCCTCAACTCGAAGTCGACCACTATCCAGTTCCCACGGCCGCAGAATTATTCAGTGAATTAGCAGGCAGTGACACTTTTTCCCTTATCGATCTTAAGGATGCATTTCTGCAAATTGAACTCGACAAGGAGTCACAAGAAGCTTTGACAATAAATACACCGCTGGGTTTGTTTAGATGGCTTCGCATACCCCTGGGCCTGGCGTCCAGTCCTGGAATTTTCCAGAGGGTAATGACTCAAGTCACCAGTAAAATCTCCAAATGTCTCCCGTTTTATGATGACATCCTGGTGAGCGGGAAGGGGGGTGAGCATGACGAATCGTTAAATAAACTGTTAAATGCTTTACAAGATGCAGGAGCCAAACTTAGGATCGAGAAGTGCAAACTGTCGCGGCCTGAATTAAAATATTTAGGCCACATGATAAATGCAGAAGGCCTGCATACACTCCCTGAGGTTATCGAAGCAGTCACAAACGCTCCTAACCCAACATGTATTCAAGAGCTACAGAGCTTTCTGGGTTTTGTAAACCATTACTCAAAATATCTACCAAATCTCGCTCATATTCTGTCACCAGTAACACGTTTGTTAAGCCCAAGTGTGAAATGGGTTTGGGGGGCAGAATGCGACCGAGCTGTGAGTAAAGTGAAAGAATTATTTCTTAAATCAAAAGTTCTGGTTCATTACGATCCGAAATTAAAGCTCAAGCTCGTTTGTGACGGCTCACCCTACGGAATTGGCGCGTGCCTGATGCATGTCATGAAAAACGGTGAATCACGGCCGATAGCTTTCGCTTCACGTAAACTCACTCAAGCGGAAAGAGGCTACTCGCATTTTGACCGGGAAGCACTCAGCGTGGCTTGGGGAGTGAAACGGTTTCATGAATACGTTTATGGTCAGCGATTCATACTGCAGTCTGATCAGAAGGCTTTAGTTTGGATTTTTGGCCCTAAAAAAGGAATACCGCAGATGGCAGCCGCCAGGGTTCAGCGTTGGGCAGTGATGCTTAATGCTTACAATTACGAATTCGAACACATTCCCGGTAAACTTAATTTGACGGCAGACGCATTATCGCGCCTTCCCCTCCCAAATACCGAGGAATTCGAGAAAGCAGAAGAGCAGTACAATATTCTTGCTTTAGAAACTATTTCTAATCTTCCAGTTTTAAACGAGACACTCGTTCTTGAAAGTAAACGTGATAAAATCCTTTCAAAAGTTTATCGTTATGTGAACCATGGTTGGCCTGACAAATGCGAAAGTCCCGATCTGTTACCGTACTTCACACGTCGTGCTGAAATCTCTGTCGAAAACGAAACCTTATTTTGGGGGTATAGAGTCCTGGTGCCGACGGCCTTGCGGAGACAAATCTTGAAAGATCTACACAGTGCTCACTTAGGCATAGTTAAATTGAAAAGTTTAGCTAGACAAAAAGTCTGGTGGCCTAAGATTGACTCTGACATTGAAAATAAAGTCAAATCATGCCAAAATTGTCAAGAGTATAAAGATACTCAAACGTCAGGTCCTAAGCATACGTGGGAATATCCACTAAAACCAAACAATCGCTTACACGCTGATTTTTTGGGGCCGATGGATAATTACATGTTTTTCATTCTTGTAGACGCACAATAAAAAATTCCTTTTGTGCATAAAATGAAGTCAACAACGTCCGCGCGTGTCATTGACGTTTTAAACAATCATATAGCTTTGTATGGTTTAATGGACAGCTTAGTTACCGACAATGCTGCCCAATTTTTGTCCGCAGAATGCCAAAATTGGTTAAAATCCAATGGAATTAGGCACATGACCGGGCCAAGTTTTGCGCCTTGGACCAACGGTTTGGCTGAGGTATACGTCCGTAATTTCAAGAGAGTCTACAAGGCCGCGCGGCGACAGGGGTTTACTATTCAAGAGAGTATAAATTCTTACTTGTTATCAGCACGAATCACTATCTCCGCTACCACGCAAGCAACACCCGGAAAATTATATTTTAACCGAGAATTAAAGTCTCGGCTGGATTTATTGTTACCTCACCCTATTGCAGCCATACGCCGTAAACAATTAAAACAAGTACAGAGCACCCACCATCGTGAGTTGAAAACGTATCAAATAGGTGAAAAGGTTTGGTATCGTGACTTTTCAACGACAAATGACAGGCTATGGTCAGTCGCTATGGTTAACCAAAAATGTGAAAATCAGTCCTATACTATCGTTGATACTAACGGTAATACGATTCGCAAACATCGCAAACAGCTAAGGTTACATACCGCGGAAAATGATTATCCAGAACAGCCTCCAAACGCACTTGTTTCGACGGCGAAAAGCAGTAATTTTTCCATGCATAATGAGCAAGATCACTCAAATTTCAAACGCATGTCTTTTGGCGGCAAACAACGTGAAAAGCCAAGTTTCGCTGACGTAGTTCCTGAGCGTCGATCTCTCGGCCAATCCAGAAAGTCAATTTCTGTTACTGAGGGAAAAATTCCACCAATCCAACAGCTTGAAAAATCACCTGAGAATTTACATCGCAAGTCACCAGGTGGCAGGAAATCTCCAGCGAAATTACCCCACACACACGAAGTGGATGAGTCTGCTAACGTAAATAACCAATCACCTTTGGCTACTACCAGCGCCCCTCTTGAAGGAAATTCTAAGCCAGAAAGGTCACAATCTCCATCGATTATTACGTCACCGTCCACTAAGCAATCACCACCGAAGCCAGGTCATGCTAACAAAAAGGCGAAACCGAATCCCAATAAACGCTAAGTTGTGCTATCACCAACACAGGTTGATATTGCAGCGCAGCTTCAAAATGCTCATCGTTCAAAGAGACTGCGTAGAGCTCCAGACAAGCTCAATTTGTAGTATTTTTGCAAAATTACCATTTGGCTACAACTTCTTCGTTTTTTTTTTGTTGTAATCCGTTATATATGAATTAAATGATAGTTCTTTTTAAACTGTAGCGAGTAACGCTAAAACGTTTTGTCCCCTAGTTATTCGTGCAGAGAATTGGCTCTGTTAATTTAAAAAATGTCCACCTTTAAAATTAGGTAAAAATGTAAGTGTATTTTGTTGTTCGTGTGAAAAATTGATTTCACGATTTTATCTTTTTTGTATCTTTTTGTCTTTTCATGTACCTAAACACTTCTGACATCGGAACAAAAAATTGCTTGGAGCCGCAATTCCCACTCCGGTGAAGCCTAATCCAAAGCAACGCTGTCCACAGCAACGCTGTAGCGTTTCAGCTGCAGAAATGGTTGCTGCAAAAAGAAAATTAACCAAAAAAGGCTACGAAATTAAAACAACATTGAAAATTTAAATTGAATTTATTGTAAAATTGCTCCAGAAATCAAAACAGAAATTTAAAACTGGCAAGTTTTCAGCCAGTTTATTAATGTTTAATTTTTTGCTTAATCATGTACATCTTCAGTTCTTTATTTTGTAAAACAGCTTTCAAAAATAGTGTTTAGTTTTTCCTCGAAAGCGAAAAATTATGTATCTTTCTTTAAAAATAGGTAGTGCACTAAAAAATACATCTTGCCTTCGTAATCATGATTTTATTTCCAGCTAGGCTTAGATTATTTTTTTTTTCTGTTTTTTTTTTTTCGCTCGCTGCATTGTGGAGTCGTCACTTGTGTGCTCCACAATGGCAGCCATCAATTTCATGTCTATATGTTAACCCTACCAAGATAACCCTTTAACCACTAAATAGGCTGTTCCATAATTGTATATAGTCTTAAGTGCATCACATGACTTCCCTGTATTTAAGGAGCAGTAAACAGGTAGTTCGCTGTCTTATCAGCTGTAGCCTACACTCTGGTAGTCCGTGTTGTTTATTACCATTGGTGCCCACGCTGGGCTAAGGTGTGTCCCCGCCAAGGACATCACACTCAGAAAATAGGACTCTCGTATATCTTGATGAAACGTGGGTGAATGCACACCACGGAAGGGCCAAACAATGGCTTAACGATGAAATTAACATTCGTGGCAAGCAGATTCCGACCGGGAAAAGACAAAGTTTGATTCTGTATCACGCCGGAAGCAGCAATGGCTTCGTGCCAAACGCTACGCTTTTGTTCGATCCAAGACGTAATCCGCAAATTATCATGATGAAAGGAATGATTGAATGTTCTAAACTATGACTTGTGGACCAGCTGTTGCCAAACATTCGTTTTCCAGCCATTAGCAGCTTCTCCATGAATTTCTACTCATGACGTGTTTTCAGAACCCCCGTTGACTTGGCTACAGCAAAGTTTTTTTTCCCCAACCAGGAGCAAAACCGGCCCTTTTCAGGGCCACCAAATGAACCAAAAGAGAATTCAAAAAACTTGTTCAAATGAAATAAAAATAAAAATTGTTGAAATTCCCCCCAACCTTTTTTTTAAGCTAATTAAAAAAATTGGACTGGGGGGCATTCGATATAAATTTGAAATTTTTTTTTTTCATCCCCTGTTCCTTTCCTCTCCCCTTCAAATTTATCTGGAATGACTGCCAGTCCAATAAAAAAGATTGGACTGGCATACATTTCAGATATATTTGATAAGTTTTCTTTCATTCTATTCTTCCAGCCTTCCTCCACCCAATCTTTTTTTTTTATGGTAATTATAAAAGAAAATTGGACTGGCACATATTCCAGATAAATTTCAAGTTTTTTATTTCATTCTCTCACCCCTCCCCCTCCCCATTTCCACATCTTTTTTTAAACTTAACTGTAAAATACAATCGGACTGGCAACATATTTCGGATAATTTCGATGTTTTCTTTATTCATCCATAAGGAGTAAACATTTTTTTTCATTCTCTTCTTCCACCCTTCTTTTACCCCTTCTTTTACACCTTTAAAAAAGGTGTGTAGATTGTGGGGGGGGGGGGGGGGGGCACAATCTACACACCTTTTTTAAAAATTTAATTGTAAAATAAATTTGGCTGGCCACACTTTTCGGATAATTTCGATGTTTTCTTCATTAATCCCCACCCGCTTTATGCACTGTAATAATTCGACCAAGCGTACGTAAAGCATGCCACTGAAAGCCGCACCAAAACGCAACATTCGTTTGGCAAGCAGATAGCTGCAAGGCGCACCGTACCTAACGAAAACAAGTGATGATTCAGATTATTTATAAATGTAGCTTCTTCTTTGAAGGATAATATAGTAAAACTACCACTTGTTGCATTTCACCATTATTTTTCAACCACACTCGCATAGCTTGTAATTCAGACATGGTATCTTGCGACTGACTTCACGAACTAGCATGACAGTTTGTCGATGTAACCAGGAGCCGATGAAACCAAAGATTTTGCTTCTGATGGCTCTTTTTTACTATTAGGAACATTGTTTTCTCATAACGGACAAAGCAAAGTGTGATGTACTTGTTGACAACTACGGCAAATAATTTTATTATCACATCGATTATGAAGATGAGCTTTTGAGAGACAATTTGAGCAATGTTTTGAGTCACGTAAAGCAGCCAGTCTTGTACTTATTTGACACCACTTCTGTGCATGCCGACGTAAAATTTAATTTTTTGCTGCAAAATATGCAATATGGAGTCTTCCCACGAACAAACTGTTTACTTGTAGCTTGCGATAAGCTAGACTTGAAGAAGTATTTTATACAATATTATCTTCTTTCCTTGCTTCTTGTTTCTATACTTGCCCAGGTCTTACTTCTTTACCCGTCTCTAGTGCATTGGGGGCAGCGTCATAGGACTCCATCTGCGCAAGGGTCCATGGTCATAAGTGTCCCGTCACAAGGCCCCTAATGTCATAAGAGTCCACAGCCACAAGAGTCCAAAGACATAAGAGTCCTAACGTCAACACCTTCCCCTAAAAATTCTTATCCAAAGTCATAAGAGTCCCAATTCAGTAAAGCCAAAGGGAGTCCAATGTCATAATGGTCCGTGGTCATAAGGGTCTGTCATAAGGCCCCAATTACTAACGCTGTAATAAGAATCCATTGTCACAAGAGTCCCGTACACAAGAGTCCAAATAACGTCAGTCGCAAGAGTCCCCCGTCTTATGAGTCTAGCACAGAACAGTCATAAGAGTCCCGCGTCACAAGAGTCTAAAGTCACAAACGTCCAAAATTTCGAAACCGGGTACCGTCAAAAGAGTCCATCGTCATACGATTCAGGCCAAGGAAGGAAAAAGACTCAGACATTCCTGAGTGAAAGAGAGGTGAGGATAGATAAAAAGACACACTAACCTTGGTCTTGGCTTGGTGAATTAGCGGAGAAACAATCGTCGACGATAGTGCTTTTGTTTATTCGTCTTTTTTTGTTGTTTTAATTATTTAATGTTTGTTAACGGACCTTTTATTGGCTTGGCTTGACTTGTACAAGGGTAGAACAGTTCAAAAGCTAATTGGCAAAATAATCGTTGGCAAGCTCGCTGCGGCTAAACATGTAACATCAGAAACCGCAAGTAATCACAAATTCCTTCTAATTTGGAATGCATCATTAAATTTAACTTCTCCAATGTTAAATTTTGAAAGAATATTTTGATTCGGCGAAACGGGTTGCACCTTCCACCGTTACATGCAAAGGTTCTTCCTTCCTCCCCTTTCCCTAAAGCCCCCCCACCCCTCCTCCTCCCCCAGAGCTTACGGTCATCAAACTGAAATTTTATTCGGACATACAAAATTAGTAAACATTTACAAGATCAAGTGGAAAGATAATTTTTACTTATCATTTTTTTTCCGGTCCTTGCTTATATGAAAAAGTATGAAAAACGTGAATTTCCTAAGGGTTAAATAAATAAATTGTGAAAAGTGTGATACAATGTGAAAAATACGAGCAGTAAGTAGTGTGAAAAAAAAGGTAAAACGTACAAACTCATCAAAAACAATTAAACTATCAGTTTTTTTCATGCATTTATGAAGCTTGAGACAGAACTGGTTTTTTAAGTTTTGTTTTTTAATCTTGTCATAGGTATCTTTTTAATAAATAAGGGTGCAGAATAATTCGTTGGTGTAACATTAGTGTTATTATTAAAAGAAATTATTACAAAGTAGTTTAACAAATTTTATAGGCATCCTGAAACAGCAAAAGAAGAAAAATTATAGAGTAATTGCAAAGATTACTAGTAAAGAATAATTTCTATTGATGAGTTGTGAAACATGGGTGTGTATCTTACATTGTAAACCAAAGTCTCATAGCAGAAAATGAAGCAACGACGATCCCCGGAAGGGTAACCTCTACAATGAAAACGGGCGAGTGTATCAATTCTTGGGCTAGAAGTTGAAACTGGTATGTTGTTGCTTTGAAAAGAAGTTGAAATTGGCACATTGTTGCCTCGACTAACAATTTGCTCTGCGCGGTCATCGCAGAGGCAAGTCTTAAATGACGTCATGCAGTGTGTTCTCCCTCCCCTCCCTCAGCAATACCACAAAAAATTGAATGGGTTCATAAAAAAAAACGAGGAAATAAGTTCTGGCAGGAGTGAATAAATCATACGTATAATAAACGTAGCTTGCTATTTTGTAATTCCTGGTTATGGTTAGGGGCCATTCAGAAACCACGTGGTCGGCCAGGAGGTGGGCACCGGAGGGTCGGCTTTTGGCCACAAATAACTGCAATGATGAGGGGAAGGGGGGGGGGGGGTTTCAAAATAAACCACGTGGCTACTGCATTGAAGGGAGCGCCAATAGATTGGTGCATTTGCCGCGCAACAATCCCTGCCCATACCATCTCACTCAGCCTTACATAGTTCTTACATTGTTCCTACATCGATTGGAAAATCAATTCTGCGATTGATTCGAATTTTACCCATCTTTCCTAGTGGACCTAACTTAAGTTGGGGCGGGGAGGGGAGGGGGAGACAAAATTTCATATTACAGGACTCGGAATATTACTCGGAATATTGCTCTCGTTTACAACTAACCCTAAACCTAGAATCTAACCGTATTCAGTACATTTTGCACCAAATCGTAGTAAATCGTGGAAAAAGTCGTGATGATTCGAAATGTCGTGGTGTTTGGACCCTTATGACGGAATTTGTGCTTGGACCCTAGTGACGGTACCCTTATGACGGGAGGACGCTTATGTTTTTGGACCCTTGTAACGGCACCCCGCTTCAGATGATTGGACTCTTGTGACTACTCAACACTTTGGAGCCCTTTTATCAAACGTTTAAGTTTTTGTCTGGACCTTTTTGACCAAGGACTCTGTTGACGTTGGACTCCTTTAGCTACTGAATATTGGAGGACTATGACTTTGGACTCTTATGGCTGATCCATGTTGGACTACTGTGACGGTGGAATCTTGTGACGGGTCTCGTTATGGTGGGACCCTTCTGACCGCGGACCTTAGTACATTGGACCCCTGTGGCATTTGCTCCGTTGGACCGTTACTTTTGGACACTTATGACCATGGACTCTTGCGCAGATGGAGTCCTATGACGCCGCCCCAGTGCATTGTCATAGGGCAGAAAAAAAGGGTCCCGTGTGCGGTTTAATGAAGCAAATAAATATGTTGGATAATCTTGTTCTACACGATGCCAGCTTCCATTTGCACCAGGGTGTCATTCCCTTAGGCAACCGGAAGTTGTGGTATGACGTCATAAATATGGCCGCCGGCACGTATGAAATAAACACTAATATCTCTGCAACCGCTTGATCGATTTTCTTTTTCTAGGGCTCATTTTAAAGCTGTTACGACGTACTATCTGTAAAGTCCCATGCTTCAATGCCGAAAATGCAAAGAATTTCACGGCTAGGGCTCGCGAACATTAAAATTACCGTTTTTTTAACACACACTTTGACACTTATTTAGAAATAACGGCTAAACTATGAGATCGGCGCAATAGTTTCATGAGTACTAGATCACGGCAAATTCAGTTATCTTTATAAAAAGCTATAGAAATTAAAAATTGGTTGAATGGTTTGCGAAATACCAATGTTGAGGCGAATGCTTTTCACTAAGCCGTACTACCACAATTGTCGTTATGGGCAGCGCCTAGTATGTTGTTTGAACACTGTTTGGCGACATACATCGTCTAGCATGTTATGATGAAAGACTCCTTAAACCTTGGTGACAATCACATTGTTATAACCATTATCTTGCTCAATATCC
>JAHWFP010249562.1:0-44037 GCA_023313725.1 Lithobius niger
TAGGCCCCATCCGTCCGTCCATATGTGTCCGTCCAACCTAAACAGTTAAATCTTGGCTGATGCCATTAGTCGTGTGGTGTCCAGATGGAAAAGTAAAGTTTCTTGCTTACCAAGGCCACAAGAGATTTACCAGCATGAGTTGGTAGTTCAGGTGTTCCCAGACTTATCTCATGTCTTTCCATCTCCAGGGTATAATCGAAGTTGTTTCTGCGTTTACTCCCCCACACCCCCCCCCTGCCTCCGCCCGACCTCCACCCCTGCTGAGGGATATTCTACGCCAAGAAGACAACTGCCATTGATGAGAAAACGTTTCTTGTTTTTGAAGCAGTATAGTAGCCACAAATCTGTAAACACCGCACACGTTATATTGGTTTAAACACACGGCTTTAGATGAAAGAAGGGCTTTTTCTGCATGTGGAGTCGTAATGGGTGTTCAGTTTTATTCTGCACCGTACGGGAAGTGAATGTTTGGGATTAGGAAACGAATCGTTATCTTTGGGTTGGTTCTGGTTAGCGCACTCTCCAACCAGATTCTGACTTAAAGGCGCATCCCTCCCAACGCCATTTTCCTCGATCCTCCACATCAAGTTAGTACGGCCCCAAAGTTCTATTTACTTACCGTTAGTCAATCCCCTGCTAAATATCCGTTTTAAAATGTGGTGTCTACGAGATTTTCCGTTGAATATTGGGAACTAATTAATAGCAACCTGCGATTATATGATCCTTTGCGTGCTTACAATAACCATGACGTCTCATCTGTGTGTGTGTGCATGTACTAATTTGTAATCGTTTACTAATAATTACTATAAGATCAGAAATCTAAATGACTCAGTACGGCAAAAATAAAAATTATTAATGCCAATAGATCGCCAAAGAAAAATTGTAAGCTACTAGTCTAAAATATTATAAAGTGTGATGTTAAAATACGAAAATCTTTTCGATTTGCGACGACACAATTTTAGCGTTTATGGTGTTTCGTCTACTACGACCAAGGCCAACTGAGATTGTAGTTGCGTTTCTCGCTGCGAGGAACGCATCTACCATCTTGGTTGGCCTTGTATTATTACACCGAGTCTCGCGAAACGGTGCGATATGCGCGGATGGCGATCTGCGCGTGGCTATTATAAGGCAGGCGGAATGTACCTTTAAAAGACGTATTATGAGTTTAGATATTGTTTCATCAGAAATGGAATGAAGCTGGCTTAATTTGCCTAGAGGCTTAGCTTGGGCGTCTTAACCATCCATTTCACGACAAAAAAAGGTGCGAAACCGTTGAATTAACGTCCTCTTCAACTGCTAAAGTTATATCCGGATGGAGAGGGGTGCCAGGAAATACCTCAGATCTTCTACATGCCACAATCGACGTGAACATGAATACATTTTTTGCTTTCTCTACCCGATGAAGAACGGTGGGCTGAGTTCGAGGATTGCATTTGAGACCTACGGCACATGAGACACTACAAACGACCTAAATAAACGACTAACGCGGCAATGAAAATGACCAGCGACGAAAATCGAGCTATGTGACGGTTCCCTAGGACCCTAATCACAGCAAGCAAACTACAACCGAATGAACAGTTTATTCAACTCCATAACGACCAGTATGAACGTCGCACAAAGGAATTAAAATGATCAGCGACGAAAATCGAGCGATGTGAGGGTTCCCTACGACCCTGAACACAGCAAGCAAACTGCAACCGGGTGAACAGTTATTCAACTCTTTCAAGACCAGCATAACGTCTCACAAAGGAATGAAAATGACCAGCGACGAAAATCGAGCTATGTGAAGGTTCCCTAGGACCCTGATCATAGCAAACAAACTACAACCGAGAAAACAGTTTTTCAACTCATTCATCAGTATGAACGTCTCACAAAGGAATGGAAATGACCAGCATCAAAAAGTGAGCTACGTGAGGGTTCCCTAGGATCCTGATCACAGCAACCAAGCAACCGAGTGAACAGTTCAACTCATTCACGACCAGAATGAACGTCTCACAAAGGAATGGAAATCACCAGCGACGAAAAGCGAGCTACGTGAAGGTCGCCTAGGACCCTAATCACAGCAAGCAAACTACAACCGAGTGAACAACTATAATAATATAATAATAATAATAATAATACATTTGTTGCAAGATAGACAAGGCAAACAGGTCTGACAAGGATCACGAGTTTCACTTACTGCCAGCCTCATAAAACCAACATTTAATCATAGTCAACTAACATTTAAACAAAACAATCTGCAAGGTGTCAACTACAAAGAGAAATGCAGTGGTTAAGTCTTAATAGGAATGGTGTAAGGTCCTCAAAATTTAGTAGTCGCCTGAAAATATCAAGAGACCCAGCTGTAACAGTTTTCAACTATTTCACGGCCAGTACGAACGTCTCACAAAGGAATAAAAATGACCAGGAACAAAAAGAGAGCTGTACGTAAATATTACTGGCGCTAGCTATTTGAAAAGGCAGCGTGTACGTTGGAAAGTGAGATGGCCTGTAGAAAAAAAAAAAGTCACTATCCCCATCAGTGAACAAAAAAAACAAAAAAATCAAAGAGATAAAATATTTTTTCATCGTGTTCGTAAAGCTTGTTTGTCACGCTTCTTGAGTTGGATTTTTTTTTCGTCGTCGAAACGAAATATTTGTGTCAATTGGATTCTTTCAACATATTCTTCTTGCCATTTTGTATTATCCAGCTTATAAGCAGCTGTCTCTTTGATAACATCGCCTGCCATATGAATCGTTGTTGTTGTTGTCATCAACCTTGATCACAGTTGGCAGCTCAGAACCTGGTTCCTGCAGGTTAGCTGATGAAGATCGTCGGCCTTTGTTTCTTTAATTTGTTCAGGAAGGTTATTTTTCAAAGAGGAACCCAGCTCTTGGGTTTTGCTCTGATTTTCACTACTACCGTATATGCTTCTAAACTACAACAGTTCTAGAACAGAGTAAGCACTGGAAAAAAATAGAGACGTCGCCTCCTAGGACTAATGACCTTTTCTTTTCGGGTTTCTTCGAATTATTTGGTCGTGTAGGTGTAAAAAGAGAATTTATAGCCGAACGTTCAACTAGAGGTGTGCGCCATTAAAAATTCTTTGGTGGTGGCGAATCAAATTCAGTGAAATTAATTTCAATGAAATGTTAATTAATTAGGCATTCATTCTCTGCCATCCCAGTGCTTTCGGGAAGAATTGGGCCTCGGAAATGCACGCCTGCTCATGTCGGATGTGGCATGTTAACGATCGTAGGTACTTCTTAGCAAAATTGCCCCTCTCTTCCATCCCGAGATAACCTCAGCCGTAGAAAAGGACGTTAATTCGACGATTTCATTTTTAAAAAAATTCATTGTCTGGCTGTTAATTGAAATTTGATTAAATGTTTCCATTAGGAGCACAATTTCGTTTTTTCGCTTGGCACGAAAACCAAAAAAAAATAAACGTAGTGGTGTAACGACGATAAAATTTTACGGCAGACATCATTAAAGGCAAAAATTTCGACTAGATCTGTTTTTTTCTTTCCCGAAATTCTGAAGTTTTTTTTTTGTTGTTGGTATTTCCGTTCCCTCTTTTTACCCCCGTTTTCATCACCGCGATATTTTCGTCACCGAGGCCCCCTTTTTTCCAACTTCGCCTCTTGCACGCCACACCATTCTTTGTGCCCTACGAGGAAAGACATCGCTGCCTCCAGTACGATTTCATAGAAGCGAGCGCTATCGCAGCTGGGCTTGCCGCACAGCAATGTACTCAATTTGTTACGGGAGGAGCAAATTCCTACGGAAAGCAACAACACTCGGCAAGCGTCATATCACGAGGGCACGAGTTTGGAGGGCAAATGGGAAGAAACGCGTGTTGCTGCTATGGTGGCTCATTGGGACAAACACCAACTTTTTTTGTACATACAAGTAACTATCATGAAACCGGAACTTCGGCGTTCCAACACCGGATAAGACACACCACGACTTAAGACCATACATGGTAAACTGCACCCGTACCGGTGGCTATCTTGTTCCGGTTTCATAAACGTTTTATGTGTGTAGAAAAAAGTTGTTGTGTGCCCCAATAAGCCAACGTACGTTGCGATCACGCAGCTTAAAAATGGTCGACAAACGACAATAGGGCAGTGACCCGACGTAGTATTATTGTACATAACTGTATGGTGGAGCCAGTAACTGGGTTAGCCGCAAGGTGCACTGGTGGGGGAAAAGAAGAGTGTCTTACTGAAGCCAATGCTATTAGACTAGATTTATTAGGCCTAAACGCGCGATTTTTGTCGATTGTTGGCAGTTACTGACATTTTTAAGCAAATAGAATCTTTATTTTCCGATTACAACCTCGTAGCATAAAGGATTGGAGAAAGCAACGGTTTTTTAAGCCTATGAAATCCTCTCTCAAAGCACTGGCTTGAGCCTATTCATTTTTGCAACACGGTGCGCCTGCAGGCACGCAGTTACAGTGTTAGGTGTTACAACGTAACGCGTAATGTACCCTATATAGATCAGTGGTAGTAGGGAAGTGACGAGAGAGACGCTATTGATGAAGCCAACAACGACTCGTAGCAACTTGACGTTGCCATGGTAACATGATTTTAGGTGCCGTTGTTTAACCCACCATTTCAATCTAGTGCCCCTTGCAGGTATCTCTCTTGTAGCTATATGACGTCACTTGACGCTACTCTACTAGGAGAGCCAGGGAAAGCAAATTTCCTGAAGGTGCAGTGTGTTAGCTAACATTTGCCAAATATGGTTTACAAAAATATAAACCACGATTTGTTTTGGCAGTTTGCGACAGCGCAATGTTTATTTACCGGCATCTTTGAACACCAATGTGGGCCCGGTTGCCACCAAATTAGCATTGCAGCAACTAGGCCTATCGATTTCTCTCTCGCAGGAAGCAAAGAAATGCACAAAGCTAAACTTTTAAACGCAACAAACAAGCCACGTGACTCCTAATTATTGAGTAAAAATTTGGTACGACCTCGTGCACCTAGACACAAGCTGTAAAGAATAACGCTATTAGTGTCACTAAAAGGCGTCAGGGGATTTTCTTTACGTTTTTCCGCGGCGCCATCTAGTGACACCAGTATCGTTAATCTTTACAGATTGTTTCCAGGTGCACGAGGGCGTAACAAATTTTTACTCAATAATTAAGGAGTCTCGTGGCTAGTTTGTTGCGTTTAAAAGTTTTGCTTGTGCATTCATTCCTTTGCTTCCTGCGAGAGAGAACTCGATAAGCCTAGATGCTGCAATGCTATTTTGTGGCAACCGGCCTTTAAGCTACGATTTCCAACACCATGTTGTCTGTGCTTCTTCGGTCCTTGTCAAGCGGTAAGCGCTATTTGCGCTAGTAACCCCTCTGTGACGTTACGTTGCGACCATTGTGATTGTAAGAGTTACATAGTCTTTCCATCCACAGAACAGCACCAATAAGGCGAAACGCCATCCGTTGCCTATCGAATAAGCCGCGAGTGGACATATTTTTTTTTCCTGTTGAAGGTGGCTAGTCGAGTCGGCTTCTATGCCTTCTCAACTCGTCCTTTGTCGTTTTGTGTTGTATGCACACTTAACTATAAATCCACCCAGACACCGGCCGAGCAACGGCGATACGCTGTGAAACATATATTAAGGTTACAAATCGGAAAATTTTCATTTGCTGGCAATAGAGCAGTGACATTTGCCACCATATTGGCACCAGTGTGGGTTTTGGAGGGCATAACTACAAGGTGCAGTACATATAAATGGAGGGAAAAACAACGGAAGAGCGGATTTCTTAGGCTTAAAATAACATTGTTTTCTCCAACAACAAAAATCGCGCGTTTTAGGTCTAAGAAATCACTCTTCACAGCATCGGCTTCAGTATGACGCCCTTCTGTTTCTCTCTGCAGTGCCCCTTGCAGCTAACCCATTAAGGCTCCAGCATATAGAGTTATATACAATAATACTACGTCGTGTCACTGCTCTATTGTAGCAACTGCCAATGAATCGGAAATGTTTAGGCCTAAGCAGCATTGGTTTGACTATGCCATTGTTTTTACCTCCAGAAAGATATCCACTCGCTGCTTTAAGTCGCTAGTCAACGGATAGGGTTTCAGATACTAAGCTCAGTCTTGGATGCCTTTTAGTTCAATAAGTACTTTGCGTTAGTTCACTGTTTGTAGCCGACTTTCTCTTATACAGTATAGGGTGCAAGGGGTGGATTTGGGTGGATGCCTCTTTCTAACAGTCTGCCTTTTCTGATGTGCGGTGAACGTGAGAAGACTTTACATTTCTGCTGAAAGACCTCACCACAGGGTTTTATCGCTTTATTCGGCTCATGCATATAAGTCAGCACGATCCCTTTTCAGACAAGATGTTTGCTTTAAGTGTTAATTCAGCGTTGCATTATTGTTTTCGGTGTTTTCTCTTCGAATAATTCGTGTGTGTACAACGGTAAAAAACAAATGATTGCAGCCGATAGTATCGAAGCTGGTAGGTAGTCATTTGATAATTTTCTCCATCGTAATGTAGGAACGCTGTAATCGTGGCCAACTGCCTGTCCTTTCCTTGGTACAAGAGTTACAAGGAATACCGCATTTATCCCTATAACTCATAGTCCTAGCTTTCACAATGGTGAGGCCAATTTATGGGCTTTACGCACAGGGACTGATCGTCTCGTCGCTAGCGCCCCACGTGGATAATACAGAGTACTATAGAGCAGTGACACGACGTAGTATAATTGTATATAACTCTATGCTGGAGCCTTAATGGGTTAGCTGCAAGGGGCACTGCAGAGAGAAACAGAAGGGCGTCATACTGGAGCCGATGCTGTGAAGAGTGATTTCTAGACCTAAAACGCGCGATTTTTATTGTTGGACTAGAAAACAACGTTATTTTAAGCCTAAGAAATCCGCTCTTCCGTTGTTTTTCCGTCCATTTTTATGTAGTGCACCTTGTAGTTATGCCCTCCAAAACCCATACTGGTGCCAATATGGCGGTAAATGTCACTGCTCTATACGTATAATGTAAGGGGTGAAACAAGCCAGAAGACCACGAGTGGTATTGAAATTTGGATAGAAAGAAATTGTAAGTTGATAAAGTAAGTATCATGCCACCACGACGAAACGATCATGAAAAGAGGTACGTAAGACGAAGATGATCAGGATAAGACAAAGAATGAATGGCGTGACACCAGTTGGTAAGGTGACGTTGACAATTTTCAAGACGATTTAGTGTGTATAGATTGTAAGGCCGGCAAATTTGGGAGCAGTAATCAAAAAGTGGAAGGTGGAACGTTTTGAATAAAACAGCAAAAAGAGAAGGAGTGAGGTTAGAGTAACCCGTAAGAACAAAATGTAATTTACGAAAGATTTGAGAGAGCATTAGTGTGAAGATCGAGATTTAGGGCATTGTCATTATGGCTATACCGAGTCCACCTATCACCAGTAACAGGAGTAATAAATAACCTTTCTGGAAAGATGATAAGAAAGGTGTGGATTGTTATGACCAAAATAAAGGATATGAGATTTGTCAGTCGTAAACAGAGGAAATTGGCTGTAGCTCAGTTAGCGACACGTTGGATGTCTTCTTGAAGCAAGTGGCAGGAAACAGAATCGGAAAAGTTTCAAGTCATTGGCATAACAGAATATGTCTTGCTCATGTACACGGTATACAGGTTTTTCAAATTCGGATCGGACATGCGACGACTGCATTCAATGGCTCCTATCGGTATAATTGCACTGAGTAAAAGTAAACTGATTTCTAATGTTCTGGAGTAAAAAAACATGGTAACAGATTACAGGAAGGCAAACCAAGCAGTGCTACACAAAAAGACGAACAACGTCTCGAAAATTTACAATTTTCGTCATCAGTTTAGCGTAATAAAATTAAAGCATGACTAAAAAGCCACTAAGTCAACTTATGTTAAAAGCTTAATTACAGTAATTTAAAAACGGTAAAAAATAACACCAATTTCTCCTCTCAAAAGAGGCAGAAACGGCGGTCGAAATGGACGACCCAACCTGCTCTTTAGGGGAACCAAGTCACAAGGCAAGATGTATGCAAATCGTGGTACATGTTTCGAGGTATGATCCATTCGTTGGCGCTATGGGGGTTACACAGTACAGCCTGGAAAAAGTGTTCCCCTAAGGAGTAGGTTGGGTCGTGCATTTTGGCCGCCGTTTCTGCCTCTTCTGGGAGGAGAAATTGGTATTTTTTTTATCGTTTTTAAATTACTGTAATTATGCTTTTAACATACGATGACTTAGTGGCGTTTGTCATGCTTTAATTTTATTACGCAAACCTGATGACGAATATTGTAAATTTTCGAAGCGTTGTTCGTCATTTAATGGAGCACTGCTTGGTTTGCCTTCCTGTAATTCTAAGGTTCTGACGTGGAGCTAGGAAGCCAAAGCTTTATCTCAGCCAGGCTTGCTTGCAGCTTTCTCTAATAGTACTAGTATGAGTGGGTGTGACGTCAGTTTAGTTTGGCATCATTGGCTCCGTTTATTGGCACTAGGCTTCTCGGAAAGCATGAAGACAGGGCTACCATTTAGAAGGAACCCATAAGGATGCTTCACCTCACAACATCCGAGGTTTTCAAGTCATGTACCAACTGTCTCTGGAACATGCCCACCGGCGTTTGACAGTTGGGACTACGTCTTGCCCTATAAAAGGCGAAACGCGAGCTCGAAACATCAGAAAGACTGTGCAGAAGGTTGCTTGTGCATGGATCGAGACCTCCAGGCAACAAACCAAGAGAGAATCATCAAAGACATTCGCGAGAGCTGACTTGATCTGCCGTGGCAAGAAGCCTAGCAGCAGACAGTCTCTCGATCGAGTCTGATACGCATTCCAACAAAAGGAAGCAAGTAGTGTGATTGGAACTAAACATAAATTCATTGTTCATAGTATGTGACCATTAGTCGGCACATCACCACAGCACGTTTGCTTAGATACCAGCCGTATCTTTGGAATTTGAGCGTTTTACCCCTCGTCCATGTACACGCATTTCTTGATGCACGTACACGCAAAAGCAGAAAAGAAGAGTGCTATATTTGCTTTTACTTACCCAGAATTCATTGCGAAATTGTCGTGCAATGGAACTATTGCAATTAATAGCTTTCTTCAAGTCAAGTGATCGCACCGAAAGTATCTGCACACGGTTACTATACAATACGTCAAGAATCAATACATCTTACGTAAGATTCAGAAGACGTTTTGAAGACGCAAATGTGTAAAACAAGTATTTCATCACTTTTTGTGCAGCTTGGTCTGGTGGGTTGTCGATTTAGCTGCAGCTGTCATCTTGCGTTCATGTTCGTTTCGCGTGCGATGAAATGACGTCACACAAGGCCTTCGGTCGTTAAGCGATGAAAATGAGCCTGCTCTTAGTGAATAATGATGAGTGTGCACACTGCGAAGACGATTGCAATACACACGGTTCCCACCAACCTGGAGGGCCTTGAAAACCTGGAAAACTCAGGGAATTTAACCTACGTTTGAAATTCAGGGAAAACTCAGGGAATTCTCTGATTTTTCACACAAAAAACCTGGAAAACTCATGGAAAAAAGTAATAAAGGTTATGAATAAGCTTAAAAGTGCACAAAACCTTATTGTGCTAACATACCACATTAAAAAATAATATCCTTCTGTTATTGTATTGACACTTGGAAATTTTTTTAATAGGGCTCCTTGCTCTTGTGTACGATGTGAGCCCTAAAAAGAGAAAAAATAGTAGAATATGTGGGGGAAATATCCTACCTACGATTACGGTAAATACCCTGGAAATTGACGTCAACTACTCTGGAAAATCTGGGGAATATATTTCAGTAAGGTATTTTGGTGGGGAGCCAGAATACAACAAGACGAACCAACTACAAGATGGACCAAATGCATCTGAAACAATGGGGCAGTAGTGTGCACAGACATCCAAAGGGGCCGGGGAAACTTTCAGTGAAAGGGCACACTGAGGCTTTATTTTTCTGGGCACTTTTTTTTTGCTTGTCACTCCTTTTTTTTTACCATTTTCGGCACCTATCTTGGGCCTCCTGGCTTTTTTTTGCCTTTTTTAGGGCTTCAGGCCCTTTCTATTCGTAGCAACCAGCATTTTTCAGGGCAGAAAAGCAAAATATAGCATGTTTTTTTCTTCAAAAAGGGCAATTTTACCAAAATGGTAAGAGGCAATGCCCCCCCCCCCCCGGTGCACACCACTGCAATGGGATATGGCAGGTAGATTGATGGTGGAGACCAGAAAAATCGCATCGTCATCAGTAAATGTTGTAAGGACCGATGGCAAATGCAGCAACTGGGGCCGATGATCTTGATAAGAAAAGGTGCAGTAGAGTAGACAGCGCACCCTAACAGCGTTACCCATGTCTACGGTAGTGCCGTATGTTCAGTTAAGTTGATTTGGCGGATAAGCCACGCCTCCTTTCTATCCCAGAATGCATAGCTGACATAATGAAAGAATTTCTGCACCTCCATCTGAATTTTGTTGGTTCTGCGTTCCGTCCCAAGTAGCACAGGAATGAGTTTTCAACACTTAACCAACCATCGGCTTCACGTTTAATTCTCAATGGCCCAGATGGTTGGCAAGTTATACTTGTTGTCCACACAAATACACATCAAACCTAACAAGAGGGCAGTACATCGATTCAATGCATTTCTACACGTCATATTCTGGTCGTATAATTGCTTACTGCACGAAGGCACTGAAGATTGGATAAACACTGGAAACATGTCTTTAAATACAAACGAGTACGCTTTAATTAGTTATCAAAAACGCATTGGTTTAAGGTGTGTTGGCCTCAGCCATGGCGGACGATGCAACGCTCTACGTCATCACGACGATATTTAATCGAAATCAAGCGAAATGCATGTAACTATGTGCTACCGTGACTATTAGCAGCACAAAGACTCGATCAAAGTTCGTATGGCAATGGGATAATCCACTCAATGCAAAATGTTGGCAGACAAGCGATTGGGCTGTGTCCATTTGTTATTCATGGTGAGGGATAAATAATAATAATAATAATAATAAAAGCTGTAGACCAGTAGACCAGTTAGTAATCTTTGAGCTTTCAGAAGGGTCAACCGGCAGAATATAATTTGTGGAATGACTACCACCGAGTCAGTCGTCTTTTGCCGCATGAGGGAAGAAACTGGAGCGCAGCGAGCAGGAATCAAACGGACTATATCCCGTACATATACACTTCCATTCCCCAGTATCGAACTCGGATCTGTAGAATCCAAAGATGTACACACAATGGGAGAAGCAGGTTAGGGGAACGTGTGTTTCATTAGAGAAGGTTCTACTCCGCCGTTCTGTGTTGACTTAAGAGAGGCACGTGTTTGTCCTGTTTCTGTTCAGTTTTCTGTTTTTCACGTTACACTAGACGCAGGGTAATGGCCGCCAAATGACCAACCAGACAAGCACACAACAGTTGACTTCTCGCAATTATCCGTTGTCAGGATTTAGGGAATTTAGTCAAAGGGACCCCAACATTTTCTTAGTCTTCTATACCTACCCCTTGAACTTGCGGTGTTACTTTCCCAACACCCTCCAAAAACGCAATCAGAATTCGTTAAACGTTTTATTAGCTTGGCAGGGTAATTGCCAACTTGCCCCAAGAGCCAGTACGCTCTTCCAAACTAATAAAAAGCCGTGTCGCGATTGGCAGTGAATGAGCAGTGTTGTGCGTGTGTGTTTGTGTGTGTCCTCCTTGGCCCCAACTTGGCTACCGTCGACGCTCGTGAAGCACGTGACATCCTTTTTGGCGCCGCCTGCACTGCCAAACCCCACTTGACAGGCGACTGGTATCTAAAAACAGCTGCTAAGCGTCTGCACTGAAGAAGGCCGCTGTCCCTCCGATTCACGTGTAGCAAAAGTTGTAAACGCGGGCCTGAACGGACGCAGCCTACGCCGAAAAGCGCGTTCATCTGTGAGTTTAAAACCCGTGTACTGATAGGGTTGTTTTTAAAAGAAAACTTGAAAGAGCTGTATTTAGACGCTCGTTCGCGTTCGTTTTCCAAGGACAGGCGAGACCACAGTTGAGATTGAGAAGCAGCGGAGATCCAGCGACGTTTTTCCCAACAGACTTTTGACGGAAGGATTTTAACACGGTGCGGTGGTGTTGGAGCACAGGAAATAGGCTAAGGAGTTCCTGTGTTTTTATTGACGGGGCAGAAAAGCTGTCAGAGTGGCAGGAGTGATTCCGTGACGTCACACCAGGATAACGGGTACGGTAAGTTACTCGTCAGTGTGAAATTTTAATTTTTAAATTGTTGTGACCTAATTGTTAGAGTTTAGCAGGGTGTTGTTTTTTTTTAGTATTCGCGTCCAACCATTCACCCCCCCCCCCCCTTGTGGCATGGCACACCTTATTACGACTACTACCCGGAAGCTCCCGCAGGGGTGGGGTAGGCGCCGGGGAAGGGGGAGGGTGTTTCTCCCCCAACCACAAGTCTTAGTCGGGAAAATGGGCAAAAAAAGCAAAAACCAAGCAAAAAAAATTTTTCTACAAATTTTGGAGTCAGTCGAAAAAAATCTGCTTCACACTCCCTCAATATTCTGTCTGCGATAATTTCGTACTTCGTTAGCTACTGCAACGTTGGATTAATAACTAAACCAACACAACCAAACATTTTAAGGTTTGCTAGGTTGGTGCCTAGCGACAGTTGCTCATTCGTCACAGATCGCCAAATACCGTTAACGAAATTTTAGGCACACGTAAACATGTAAACACGAACATTTATAACATGATAATGGTCAGACAATTATAGACAAACACCCGTTTTGTAGAATCCCGTTTAGCAGAATAGTTTGTTTAAATTACGTGCCTCGCTCGCCCTGCCGCGCTCGCTGCGGCTAAACACATACCATCATAACCCACAACTAACCACAAATTACTTCCAATTAAGCATGCCTATTTAACTTCTGCAATGTTAATTTTTTGAAGAATATTTTGATTCTGCGAAACGGCATTCTGCAGAACGAGAATTTCCGTTTGGGAAAGGGTAACCATCAAGTGTATATAACTAACTATTCTTAAAAGAGAACCTTGGCATTGGCGTAGTGACGACCAAGCATTCTAAATAATATTTATTTAAAGTACACGTTTTCCCGTCTGTATTGCCAGTTTTCAGACCGCTAATAAATCAATTGGTCTTATTCTACCACTGCTTGTCTCTATTTAAAGCAACATACCGCCTGACTTATAACCTTTCGCTTGCCTCACAACACCCACGTGACGATCACATCCGCGTATTTACCACAGCTAAGGTCAACTGAGACGGTAGCTTCGTTCCTCGCAGTGAAAAACATAGCTACTGTCTCAATTGGCATTGCGCCTATAGTCCAGCCAACGTGAACCCATTGATTGTGTCGTCACAAACCGGAATGCTTCTCGTATTTTAGAATCACAATTTATAATTTTCTAGGCTAGTGTCTTATAATTTTGCTTCGGTGATCTATTGGAATAATTAATTTTAATTTTTACCGCATTAGTGTATTAGATTTTAGATCTGATGGTAATTATTAGAAAATTAGTAGATGTACATACAGAGATGAAACGTCATGATTATTGTACGCGCGCGATGCATCATTTAGTGACGGCTCGTTAGTAAATAAAGTTCCATTATATTCAACAGAAAATCTCATAGACGCCACATTTTCAAAAGGATTTTTAGCAAGGGAAAGACTAACGGTAAGGAAATAGACCTTTGGGGCCGTACTTGATGTGGAGGATCGAGAAAAATGGCGCTGGGAGGTATATCCCTTTAAGGTTTGCCTTTTAAAAGCCCCATTACAAATAAATAAGGTGTTACATTTCGTGTACGTAAAATTTTATCAAATTCGTTTTGGCGAAACGGGAGATCGCCACCAACAGAGTAAAAGTTAATTGTTTAACCGAATCAGCGACTTCCAAGCAGACTGTAGATAACTGTAAATAAATACGGATGCTAACCAAACCCATC
This sequence comes from Lithobius niger, assembly GCA_023313725.1. Classification (NCBI taxonomy): domain Eukaryota; kingdom Metazoa; phylum Arthropoda; class Chilopoda; order Lithobiomorpha; family Lithobiidae; genus Lithobius; species Lithobius niger. The sequence continues at coordinate 13,941 of JAHWFP010249562.1, forward strand.
TTGCTTTCCGTCCTGTTTATCATATCAAAAACCAAAACTGGTAAAAGCGGCCGCCAAGTTCTGAATGGTTCGGCCCTTCAAAGGAGTGATATCTACACACCAAAACATCGGTATCGATGAATAATCACCCTATAGAAATTAACATGGGGCTGAGCGGAATAGCTAGCTAGTAACTAGTAACACATTTACAACGTTATTGAGGGTCAGATTTTGCTTTGAAAGCAGCTTAGCTGGCATTCCTACACGAGTTAATTTTTGTGAAGTGGGTCATTGCTCACGATTTCAACACAATTTAAGCTTTTGTACCGCACCGTTTCATAGTTCGAATGTTAAATGAAAACTAGAACAGCAAAGTTCAAGTTTTCATTTAACGTCCAAAGTATTATTCGGTGCGATTAAGTTGGCTAATGTTTTAATGTGTTGATATCACTCCTTTGAAGGGCCGAACCATTCGGAACTTGGCGGCCCCTTTAACCAGTTTTGGTTTTTGATATATATAACTCCTTTTTTTTTTTAATTGTGTATTGACTCAACTCCACTGCCGTGCAGATGTGTAATGCCACTTCAACAAGAAATTGGTTTTCAACAATTTGCTACTATCTTTTGCCTATAGGCCGAACCATTCTCAGCTTAGTCACCTCTTTATAGGTTTTTGGTTTGGTGTTAATTTTGTTGTAATTTGTTTTATTTGGTGTGTTGATATCACTCCTTTGAAGGGCCGAAACACTCTCAACTTGGTGGCCTCTTTACCAGTTTTTGACTTTGTTATTACAGTTTGTTTATTTTTCGTGAATTGGACGTGAATACCATTTTTTTGCAACGTTGTTTAGATTTATCGTGATACACTAGTGCGTGTCTAGTCACGCACGTCAGTATACACGTTCTCATTGTCCGAAGTTTGGCCATCCAATGAGAGACGATGCCGACAATACTAACAATGGTTACAACAATATTTTCGTATTTACGCGCCCTCCCACGCCATTCCCGTTACGCCCCCCAGGCACCAAACCATAAAAGTACGCAGTTTGTATTGTACTGCACCCATTCGTCTAAATTCATAGCTGGAAGCCTTTCCGTTATGTCGGTATCGATGAATAATCACCCTATGGAAACTAACATGGGGATGAGCGGACTAGCTAGCTAGTAACTAGTAACACATTTACAACGTTATTGAGGGTCAGATTTTGCATTGAAAACAGCTTAGCTGGCATTCCTATTAATTTTTGTGAGGTGGGTCATTGCTCACGATTTCACCACAATTTAAGCTTTTGTACCGCATTATTATTTTTCCCCCAAGTACCTGAAATGTGCCCAACTATTCTTCAATGACACTGACGCTATGGCGTCGCGCTACAATGGTTTACAACCTCGACAATTGAATTGATGTGATGCATGCTGTGATGTTTGCTGCCTAAATTGGCTCGACACACTAGCGTGTGTCTAGATTCTGGTGCACGCATCAAAGTGCTAATTTCAGCATGTTGGGAGAATATCCCCATGCGACCGAAACCTTGTATATTGTGGAAAACATAACGAGAGGGACCAGTAGGCTAAGTTAGGAGTAGTTTTTAAGTTAGAGCGTATGGATTTGTGGGCCTGTAAGCTCTGAAATAAAGTAAAGTAAAGAGGGACCAGGGACGAGGAATAATTAAAATTTTAGGTTGGGACGACAGCCCCGAATGCCTCAACATCGTTGTTTTTACCGGTCTAGATAACGCTAACGGGGCAAAGGGTTATCGTCTAACTGGAAAATCGCATAATTGGAAGAACGTGTACAGTATAACAGTATAGTATAACGGAAAATCGTCTAACACGAAATTGGTATAATGGAAAATCGTCTAGCAGGAAATTAGTATAATGCAAAATCGTCTAATTTCCCTGCCTCGCTCGCGCTGCCGCGTTTGCTGCGGCTATACATAGAGCATCAGAAACCGCAGGTATATATATTATTGTCCAGTTAGACGTTTATCCATTATACGGTATTCCGTTTACATGATTTTCCATTATACGATATACCTCTTATATGATTTTCGAGATATTTTATTTATGCAGATATTAGACAATTGTCCCATTAGACGATTTTCCAGTTAGACTTTCGTCCGACCCGCTAACCCTTGCGTTAAATCCGTAGACATTGCTACTCTCGGTAAGGTGAGGTATAGAAAACTGAAACTATCCGTACAGGTCAAGGGTGTTGCGGAGACGATCCTTTTCATAATTTGGGGCTTGCAGGGGCCAGGGTAAATGCGTGGGAGGGGACGAGATAAAACAAACTTTTCGTTGAAACCATTGTTTGATAATAATTGGTTATTTTTACACTGCGTGGGTGTCTTGCTATTATTGCGATCCTAGTTTCTAACCGCATGACGTAACAGTGTTCCCGTAACATGGAAATATGGTTGAAGTCCTGGTCTGCTTCCGGCATACGCGTACGAAAACTGATCTGAAACGAAATCCGACAGTTTTGATTGGTTGATTTAACGAGTTCAGACCAATCAATCCTGCGGCCATCAGCCCGGCTTACCAATGAACCTTACAAGCCAAAACAATAGAACAACTAAAAAAAAAAACATCACAAGAAAAGAAAACAATCATATGTCAGTACATAGAGAGCGTCCACCCCTGACCAGACAGAACAAAATTGGCTGCGAAGTGATGCGTTACTACATGCCTACAAGGTCAAAATTGCTGCAATCGTACGGTTGGTGTTGCGTTTATGGGCCGGTTTTGACGACTTTCTTACACCATCCTGCATCGCGTTGCAGCTGCGAGCATCGATTGTGGGTTGGGCTTCATACTCATAAGAGTTGGTCATGGCGTGAAGCCACACCCCCACAAGTGACTGGGCATCTACCACACCCTGAAATACAATAAACAAACAATCGGCATCACTAACAAGCAAACATACCGGCATTGCTGAGACTTGAAGATGGCTAGGCCGAATCATAAACGACATAGGCCAGAACGACAAAGCACCAACTACATAAATGGGGGGAAAAACAACTTGGTTGTTGCGTTAAGATGAGTTATAATCGGTAAAATGGCATTTTTGGGAGGAGGAGGGCCCTGTGGTGCCTCGTGCTCGTGTCGATTGTGGCATGTGAATTCCACTTGGATTTTTCCAGCTAAATTGTCACTCTCATCGTCGTCGGGCAGATAACCCAGTTTGCAAGGCACTCGGGCCCAGGAGGCAAGAGGGCCCTAAATTCAAGGCTGGGGATCCAATTTCTACATAAAACTACTGTAAAAATAGGCCACAACCTGGTACCCAAAATTGTTTAGTCGTTTGGGCCCCCTACATTTACTCTTGCACACCCCTTTGAAAAAGTCTAACTGCCACAATAAAACAAACAACAACAAGCAACTTCAATCGGTTTTGCTGCAACTGTGAAGTTGGCAAATCATGAACGACAGACCAACACGATTGATTGATTGTTTTAATAGAGTCTCTAAATGGCCTCAAAGCCATACACTCCATACTATAGACTACATTACACTTAAGACTAACCGACACGACAACGCTTCTCAAACAATGTTAATGACGCTTGTGTAATTTAGCCCAAAGATGTGTTCCAACCGTAAAAAGCAGCTAAGCGTAAGGTGCAAAAATAAAAATGCTATCTTAGCACACTCAACCTACCCAATCCTACGAAAGCTTTGGAGGTTTGACGCGCACTCAGCCGAAGCCGTGGCGCCAGAGGTAGGCAAGAATGGCAATTTTGCTACGTACTTCCAATAGGAAATACCCGAAATCCTTTACATGGCACAGCCCACACGAGCACGAGGCATAACGGGGTCATCTCTAGCTGAAAATACTTGGGGTGTAGCTGAGGTCAGGATCGAACCACGGACCTCTTGCACTGGAGACAGTCGTTCTAACTAGCGTTCTAACCATAAGACTACCACGTCCCGTAATCCTGTGGAATAAGTAATATCTCCGCAAAACGACTGCTGCTGAAAACAAATAGAGGGGTAGCGAGTACCTACTCGCAACCGGCCTTCTGTGCAGTTCCCCCACGTCCGGGACAAGGGGGGGGGGGGGTCTATTCCGAGTTTTTTGCATATTGCTTTCCCATTGGCTGCTGATTCTGTTACCTCCGCTGACGTCACAATACAGCTCAACAGCTTGCACACATGCGCACAAGTCAAACCGGAAATGCTCCAGTGTGCGTGCCTCATGCGACGTCACGTAATGAGCTTGGGAGTGACCAACCTTACTATATACTATCGTTCCACCAATCTTGGTCCGGGCCACTTACGCTCCTTACTTCCGTTTTTTTTTTATTATTAATTATGTTAATTGATTTTCGGACGCTGAATCTAACGGTGAAGACCGTTTGCCTTTTATCTTGTACCGTTCCATTATTGGATTCACTTGTCGGCCACTTCCGGCCACTTTCAGGTTACTTCCACTTCATACTTCCGGCCGACCTTTTAACTAATTTTTAGGCGCTGAATGTAGTGGTGAAATCCGTTTGTCTCTATCTGCTACTGTAACGTTCCATGATGATTGGCTCACTTGTAAGCCACTTCCGGACAATTGGGGGCCACTTCCACTTCATATTTCCTGGTTTTTTTCAAATTCATTGTAACTAATTTTCAGACGGTGAATCCAATGGTGAAAACCGTTTATCTCTTTCTTGTACGCTCCATCATTGCGCTCACTTGTCGGCAACTTCCGGCCACTTTCGGGCCACTTCCGCTTTACTTCCGGTTTTTTTTAAAAATTCCTTTTATCTAATTTGGACGCTAAGTCTAATGGTAAAAACCGTTGCTTCCCAGCTTTCGCTGTGCTGACTAAATGACGCCAAATTAATTAACCAAAAAAGTGTGGAAAATAGTGTGTGCTCGGTCACCCCTATCACAACGAAGAACCGCCCAAGCTAATCCCACATCTATAGAGCAGTGACACGACGTAGTATTATTGTATTTAACTCTATGCTGGAGCCTTAATGGGTTAGCTGAAAGGGGCACTGCGGAGAGAAATAGAAGGGCGTCATACTGAAGCCGATGCTGTTAAGAGTGATTTCTTAAACCTAAAACGCGCGATTTTTGTTGTTGGAGAAAACAACGTTTCTCCGGATTTTAAGCCTAAGAAATCCGCTCTTCCGTTGTTTTTCCCTCCATTTTTATGTAGTGCACCTTGTAGTTATGCCCTCCAAAATCCATACTGGTCCCAATCTGGTGCCAATATGGCGGCAAATGTCACTGCTCTATAGGCAAATTTTTCATTTCACCTTTGATATAATCACCGGTGGGATTAGCTTGGCAGGACGTGCAAACTTCTACTCTAAACAGGGATTTAGGGTTTCGTCGGACAGATGACCAGGAGTGGTTAAACGCTCGCTAAAACCCTTTGAACCCTTTCTAAACAACTTGTCTTTCCGGCGTTCGTATGGGCCATTGTTTAAAAGTGTGGCAATACACAATTCCAACTTAATGTCACATTTTAGGAACCATTGTTTAAAAGTTGACTAGAAACTTCCAGGAGTGGTTAACGCTCGTTAAACCCTTTAAAACCCTTTTTTGTTTCGAAACTTCTTACAAACGGGGGCAGATAACCCAGTTTTGGTTCGTACTCCCTAAAACCGAAAAAAAAACATAGTTAAGTTCTCACTTATCCTCACACTTTAAGAATCACCCATACGATACCTGGCAAGCATTGCTAAAGCGTTGTTGTTTGATTCCGACATGCGGTAACCGTTATGAGTAAACAGCTAGCAGCTTAGAATATCACGTACTTGAAACAATGTAGGGGTACACGCCAGCTATTGTTTTTGTTGTTTATTTTAAAGAGAGGACGAACCCAAACTGGGTTATCTGCCCCACAACGATGAGAGGGAAAATTTAGCACGAAAAAATCCAAGCTGAAAACTCAGGTCTCCGAAGTGACCCTTCAGTGAATAAAGGAATTGATCTCTCCTCCGTTTGTAGGAGGCATTGTTGCTCAATTCCGAAGTTCTCCTTTGGAACGCAAGGGGAATGAGAATTTGCCCTTTTAGCTAAACAACGAATTATGCGTTTAAGTTTGTTAACAATGGTATGCATGAAACGTGTTGTTTGTTTTTTAGGGAAGACGAACCCAAGCTGGGTTATCTGCCCCAGGACGATGAGAGGGAAAATTTAGCACGAAAAAATCCAAGCGGACAAATCAGGACCCCGAAAGGAATTGCTCCCTCCACCATTTGTAGGACGCATTGTTGCTCGATTCCGAAGTTCTCCTTGTTGTTAGTTGTTAGTTTTTGTTAGGAAAGACGAACCCAAGCTGGGTTATCTGCCCTACGACGATCAGAGGGACAATTTAGCTGGAGAAATCCAAGGAGAGAAATCCAGGATCGTTGCTATGCCACAATCGAGACGTAACGTGGTTTAACAAAATAATTACAGAAGATCTATATACTACCCCATTACTGTGACAATGAACGTTTACTCGCTGTTTTAGAAGCGGTCTCGGAAACAGCAATAAACACTTAAGTCCTCTCCAGACAGAAGAAAATTTCGTGCGATTCGGGCGATTCGGGCGATTCGGGCGATTCGTTAATACGTGCTTACAAGGTCAAGGTTGACGCACTGAAGTAGTAAGTGTGGCGCTATTTGACCGATTTTGACATCTTTAGTAAATACTAAGGGTTTAAGTGAAGGGCAATCCCAAGTTCCACCAGAAATAACCAAGGGCTAAAGTAGGTTTATTCCAGTCCACGCAGGCAGTACAGTGGTTCAATGTAAGCTCAGGAGGCTTCACCCCTTGGCAGTGCAGAAGAGTGGAGAGGAGTGTTGCTGGGCTGGGGCCAAGAGGTGAACTGATAAGCTGCGACCAGGGCTGTTAGTTAAAAGGAGGCTGGTAGTACCAGTAGGCTACTCCAGATGTCCCCACAGCACTGCACCCTCTCACCCACACTACCATGGCTCCACCTATATACAGGTGTTAAACATAACGACCATACAACTATAAACATAGTATGTGGATATGTACCATTCTTAGTTGTATTCAACTACATCATACAGGTGCACTAGCACTACTTAGCACATATCATAAACACTAAACATCTTAGGGTGAGACTAACAATATCGGTACCTTCCTAAACGACCAAACAGAGCGAACCAAACACACCACTGTTGGTGACAGTTTGGCTCATTCCCTGCGACTATCCGTGTTGATGCAGATTGATTGACGTCAACATCGTCAACGATGAATCGATTGCCGAAAAAACTGTTAGCTCGCGCATACTCAAACCTCCAACCCTCCAACCCAGCAAACCACCTCCCTGAGATGGTTCGCAATTTGGCATTGCTATCGCCTGGTCACATCTATTAGCTAATCCTGGCGAAATCCATTAGCCAAGCCTGGTTGTGGTGAAGGTATGACGTATCGCATTCTCTGCTGAGCTTGTTGAGCTGTGTTGTCGTTCAGGAAGGTACTGAACGGCTGACGCAACATCACTGCGCACGCGCGACGTCAAGTTTGGAGCCAAACTGTCTCTAACAGTGGTGCGTTCTATTCGCTCTGTTCGGTGCTTTAGGAAGGTACTGTACGGTAAAACTCTGCAGCAGCTGTTTAAAGCCTAAGGCTCAATAGCACTAGCGTACAGGGGTCATTGGCGTGCTATTTTATGCCCAAGCATGATATTATATACCATCCTGCGACACTATGCAGCCCCGAGGTGCCGGTCTCGTCAGGGCTTCAGGCTGCGCCCTCTGGCATATTGTTGCTTCCTCAACTGCTTCAAAAAATAGCTTGTTAAGGTTCACTGCAAAAACAGTGTCGATCGCCTAGGCTCAATGATAACATCAACGTCCGTCATATCCAGATAAAACACAAGTATGGCGACCACAAGACACTTGTGTCTTTACCGCTATGAGAGTTCGTCCGTTGGCAGGCGTTTACGATAAAATGGCAAAACGACAGAAAAAGTATGATACTACTTCCTTCGATCGGAAGACTTTGGTTACCTGACAACAAAAAGTCTAGTTTAGTGACATAGCTCAGTGTGTTCTTTTTGAAAAAAAGGTTGTGCGTAAAGTTGATGTTTGCCTAATTACTGTAGATAACTAGCTATAGTTATTAGCAACTATATACTGGATTTCACGAAAACAAATTCTTCCATGCGGTGTGGAAAGTTGACATTAAGGAATTAGCTATAGTTTAATCGTGTGGCTGTGACTGTAGTATAGCTGTGAAGTAGTGTGATAGTATATAAGTCCGTTCTGTGACGTGCACCTTGCTGGTTTTGAGGCTAGGGTTACGGGAAGTGTAGACTCAAGTGGGGGGGGCCCCCCCCCAAACAAAAAAAAAAACTTGTTAAGGATTCCCGCCAATCTGTTTGGCCATTTGAAGTCGTGATATCAAACGCCAAGGTAATCCCACCGAGTAATACAGTTAGAAGGTTAATCGAAATACCTGAAATTTACGCAGTAAACATTTTTCAAGTGTTTCGTTTAACGTTCGAAGTCTTAGTCGGTATAGGAATAACTACGTGAAAGAGCTTGGCGTTTGATCTCAAGACTTCAAACGGCCAATGAGCTAGGCTGGAAACCTTAACAGGTTTTGCTTTGGGGCGATATCGCAGCCGTTTAGTCAAACTTGATTAGATCCATTTATTTTGGCCTTACCAATTACGAGATGAAAAGCCTAAAATCTAGTTTTACGGCCCCCCCCCTTTTTTTTAAATATTTCTGGCTTTAGTAGGTTTCCGTTAGGAGGTTTACGTGTTTTGAAGACACAATAATGCTTACGCCAACTTGAAGTTTCAGATTGCTTCCGCACTGCAAATTTTCGGCAGGATTCACTATAGTTTTTCAACAAAGTTTTCCGTCTTCATCAGGCACTGGTTGATTAGCACACTAACGTAAAATCACTAAAATTTGAAACACGTGTCGTGGAGCCAATTGCCAGTTACGTTGACAGTGGCTCCCTTTCTTCTCCTTCTTTAAGTAATGTGTGTTCTTTCTTCTCTGTAATGTGTGGTGCAGTGGCAACCCGGACCACTGCACTGTGACTGAGGTTGGCGCTAATGACCACGTTGTCGACGCGCCATTAAGCCTCAATTCCCCCCCCCCCCCCTTCTTTAAGTGGTGGTGGAGGAAGGTTGGCTTTCCACATGTAAGAGAAACCAGAGGTGAGCTCTGGTGTGGTAATATTGGCTATTCCTTTACCACACCAGAGCTCACCTCTGGTTTCTCTTACACCAACCTCCCTCCCCTTACACCAACCTCCCTCCACCACCACTTAAAGAAGAGAGGGAGCCACTGTCAACGTAACTGGCAGTTGGCTACACGTTTTCAAATCTTAGTGATGTTACGTTAGTGTGCTAATCAACCAGTGCCTGATGAAGACGGAAGACTTAGTTGAAAAACTATAGTGAATCCTGCCGAAAATTCGCAGTGCAAAAGCAATCTGAACCTTCAAGTTGGCGTAAGCGTTATTGTCTCTTCAAAATTCGTAAGTCAAGCCAAGTAAAATGAGCCTGTCGGCATTCATGTTTTCATGTGTCGTATTCCTTGTCGAGAAGGCCAACAAAATTGCATGCTGTTTCGTGCTGTTCTTGTCGTTCTGCATCCTCACGCCTTCGTCTTCGCTGTTGTAAGCAAAATCCGTTGTTTATGTCGAAATTGAAAACGTCTCCTGAGACACACAACCCACACGTCATAACATGCACTACGAATTTAATTTTCGGCTCACTTTTTTGAGCTTGTTCACAATCAAAACAATTTTAAAAAAGGTAAAAAAAAAAAAAAACGGCTTGAAGCAATGAGTTCCAGTCTACACGCCCAGAACATCTTGGAAATCAGATTCGTTGTGCTTTTTTGTGACTTGAGGGTTTGATCTGTCAGAATTCATCTTCAGCTCAACTTCCTTTGGCTTGCGTGGTTTGGACTGGTATTGTTTGTTGTTGTATTATTGATCCTGGGTTTTCCGCTAGGATTTTCCAGCTAAATTGTCCCTCTCATCGCCATGGGGCAGATACCCCAGTTTGGGTTCGTACTCCCTAAAAGTAACAACAAATTGCCCTTAAAAGAGTATGGAGGGGCATATTAAAGTATTAAAGTATATATATTAGAGTATTAAAGGGTTATACCTCCCAGCGCCATTTTTCTTGATCCTCCACATCAAGTACGGCCCCAAAGGTCTATTTACTCACCGCTAGTCTTTCCCTTGCTAAAAATCTGTTTTAAAATGTGGCATCTAGGAGATTTTCTGTTGAATATAGAGGAACTTTATTTACATTGCCCAGAATATATAATGCATTGCGCGCTTACAATAACCGTGACGTTTCATCTGTGTGTGCATGTACTAATTTGCTATTAATACCCATGAGATCAAAAATTTAAAAGACTAATGCGATAAAAATTAAAATTAATTATTCCAATAGATCGCCGAAGCAAAATTATAAGACACTAGTCTAGAAAATTATAAATTGTCATTTTAAAATACGAGAATCATTCCGGTTTGTGACGACACAATTAATGCGTTCATGCTGGCTTTTCTATTAGGTGCAATGTCAATTGAGATAGTAAATTCTTTTTTCGCTGCGAGGAACGAAGCTACTGTCTCAGTTGACCTTGACTATGGTAAATCGCGGATGCGATCGGCGCGTAGCTGTTATAAGGCAGGCAGAAGGTTATAATGCAGGCTTTAATTACTAGGAATTTACGTTTCCCCTAACCCCCAAATTAGCAAACGGCACGTTCCTCGCGTCTGAGGATTCTGAAGTCATTTGCCACTGGTGAAGAAGGCTGTTGTAATCACCTTTTATAGGGTTTATACAGGGTGTCCCAAAAGTCAGGGGTCACCCAGGTCGTATATCCGGGTGATATACCGTGTGTTCATGCTGATATTTCGGTGATTTTTATCTTTGTTCATCATAAGAAACGATGATGGCATACCATCAGCATGAACAAAGATAAAAATCCCCCGGTATATCAGCATGAACACCCGGTATATCACCTGGGAATATCACTTGGGTGACCACTGACTTTTGGGACATCCTGTATAATGGTCTGTGCCGACTTTCATATTCCTTTTTGAGTCAGGTGCAGCTTTTCAAGCCACCCAAGTTGCATTGAATGAGGGTCTGAGAATTGTTTCGGTCTGTCTGCTGTCAACCACCATCTTAGCATTGTTGGTGGAAACGAGTGAGCAGTCTGTGGACATTCGTCCCAAGAGGCTTCTGGTTAGACTTTGTCACAGGGCCGTAGCTAGGGGGCCCATGGACCCATGGCATGTATTGTACTAGACTATGTTACGCTGTCTCCAGAATCTGTCTCGGTGCTCGGAATCTGTTGGATACGTTAGGGTCAGACATGGAGCTTTGCTTTTATTGCGTGAGGATCTGCGGAAGTTCTCCAGCCCGTGCATTGTACACCCGCTATGCCCGTGACCTTGGTGTGCTGCTGCTCTTGCTGGACCGTTCTTGTAAGGCAGGGGTCGTGTTTCCCTCTACTTATGTCATCTGTGATGCGAGTACACAAATGTGGGGTTGGGATCTCCATCCTAAGGCTTGCACCTCGCGCGTTATTACTTCTTGGCCAGGCTACCTTCTGCTTTTCTGGGAGAGCTGGTCCCAATTCGATCGCTCTTGACACTGGGCTGAACTGCAGCTGCCTAGCTTCAGGGTTCTTTCTGACTCTGCTGCAGGGTTGGGCTTCTTGAGACGGCTTTTTAAGTTTATAGTGGTCTTTATCCCATCGAGCTAGAGATTGGTAGCTGGAAGCTGGAAGCTGTTCCAGGCGTCCCAGACTGGGCTCTCTGTCTGTTTGGCCTAGGTGCCCGGTCACTCGGGTGTTATTGGAAACGAGGCTGCTGACGACCTGGCTCTACAGGGCTTTTGAGTCCAGAGTGGCAGGCCCTGTCTGGTCCTGTCTGGTTCGAGACTCCGGTCTGGTCTCCAGACTGCGTATAGGGCATGTCCAGCAGCAGGTCGCATCTCTTATCACGCGGGGGCAAGTAATCAGGTGAAACGGTATGTGGCCCTGCAAATACCCAACACAACCCCAAGTGCGTAACGCGATGGCAGCAAGTCTGGAGGCAACCCCAGGACATCACGCAAATGCACACGATGGCAGCAAGTCTGGGGGCAACCCCAGGACATCACGCAAATGCACACGATGGCAGCAAGTCTGGGGGGGGGGGGGCACCTCCAGGACATCACACAAATGCAAACGATGGCAGCAAGTCTGGGGGGCACCCCCAGGCATCACGCAAATGCACACCCTCTGTACTCAGCAGTGGCCGACGATGATGCGCCACACAGAGAGGGCACAAAAATTAAAAAATGGGGAACAGTTTCTTTGCCCGTACCACACACACAAACAGAGTTGCACCATCCTCTGTTGCATGCTGCGGGGTTGGGTGTGTCGGTTGTGAAGTAGTGACATTAGTTCTTAGGTTAGGTTAAGTTAATTAAGTAGAATAGTTTGAGCGAATGATTGTCACGGTCAAAGTTAAAAAAAATTTAGTGGTGTCTCGTGCTCATGCGATTAATGGATGATTTCCGGCGATTTCCGCTTGGATTTTTCCAGCTAAATTGTCCCTCTCATCATCTACTGTAAGCAATATGAGAAAATCCCAGAAGGGATTACCAATGTCAATAAAAAAAAAACTAAAAACTGTAACTATCAAAATTCAAGCAATAACGAGAACGTAACGCGTCTTCACGACCTTTGTTACCAATTTATGGATGTCAACATATAAGAAGTGTTGAAGCCGTTTGTGCGTGTGGTAGTTAACCACGTATTTCAGCAGCTAGCAGAAGCTCTCCTTGAAAAGCCTCAGTCCTTCAAACTTGAGTTACGTTATCGTATTTGCAGGTAAATCGAAACATGACGGTGGTTACGAGACCTGCACCAATCTTGTTGTTGTCACACTTCTCTGCACGCGTTTTATTTTTCTTTTCGTCTTCGTTCGGCTTGGGACTTCCCAGACGCCACAACCCGAGTTAAAAGAAGCTATTTTCGGGTTCCCCTCGCTCGCTATTGGCCTGGCCAGAAGCCAAAAAAACCAAAAGTCGTTCGTTCGCACTTGCCTCGCTGGCGTTACCGCCCTCCTTTGACGGCAAGAAAAGCCGTTTCACCTCGTCCCTGCACCCGGCCACCAGTGAACTTGGACCAAAAATACTGCCGAGGTGGAGATTTCGAGGTAGAGCGAACGGTGCGAGATCCCCCGCCCTCACCCGTGACCGATTTCTGGTCCGAGCCGGTTAGCGACGCTCAAAATCAGAAACGCGATTGATTGTAGAAAAGTCATTAAAGGTGCATGGTTCCTTCCATGTTTTGCAACTCAGTTTTGCAACACTAGTTCAAACGTTTGTAATGTTGCAGTCTCGTTCATTGACTGGTAGCCGTTTCGGCTCTTACTCTGTAATTGCAGATATCTCAGTGTGGCTTAGAGATGTCTCCAATTCATTTAAAGATATCTGGCAATTTTTTTTTTTTGCAGGTATGAAAAAAACATTTGTATAAACCTTTAAATGATTTGCATATATCTTTAAATTAATTAGAAGTATCTGCAATTGAATTTAAAATATCTGTAATTGAATTACTGATATATTAATTCAATTGATACCTTATCTTTAATTCAATTACAGACATTCTGAAATACGGTAAATTAAAGACATCTGCAAATGAATTACAGATATCGGCAATTGAATTAAATGCTTCGCTAATTCATTTAAAGATATCTATAAATGACACCTGTCTACTGATATCTGCAAATGAATTACAAGATATCTGAAATAGAATTATTGCAATCTTTAATACAATTATATCTATATAGTTACACAAGAGGTCAGGGAGCAGGCAACGCTTAGAAGGATTGCATTACGGGAAACTTTTTCATGGCAGCATGCTTCTCGAAGGGGAAGCTTCGAGTCCGCCTTGAGCCGTATTTATTTCAGCCAGCATGAACATGAACGTGACTGGTAGATAATAATAGAAGTGATCATTAGAAAAAGGGAATCATTAGCAGTAGGGGGGATTTAAGTGCGCTGATTGAGTGAGCGAAACAAACGAAAATCAGCGTTTGCTAGTTAGTGTGCGCTACAATTTTCAGAAACTTAATTCGGTCGAAAATGGATATACACATCAGTAACCATACCTGACCAGTGTTGCAAACAGTGCATTCAACACCATTTTAGCTAGCATATCTCGTAATTCCGGAATAAAAACAGCAATGGCTTGCCATATCCACCCTATGGGCTAAATGCTACAAAAGCTATTTATTTGGCGCAGGATGCACAAAATAGTGAGAGTGTAGTCGTACTTAAAACAAAATGTGTAAAAAGTTGTCGACTAGGCCGACACACTAACTGAATGATTTGACAGTTATTAAAATAACGAAAACAGTCATGACAACAGTGTCACCCTTGAACTTCAGACAAAAGTGAAAGCAGTGAATAGATAAACAAAAGGATGCACCTGACTGTACGTCATCTGAATACTTACCTATTTTTCTGTTTACTCTGGCTTTGCTGAGTTTTGAAGATCGCAGTGACTCGTCCGAGCAAGAGATACTGCAATATACGTGTTTTTCGTTGTGTTGTAAAACTTAATTTAAAGGTACATTCCTCCCACCACCATTTTTCTCGAACTTCCATCTCAAGTACGGCCCCAAAGGTCTATTTACTTCCCGTTAGTCAATCCATTGCTAAAAATCAGTTTTAAAACGTGGCGTCTAGGAGATTTTCTGTTGAATATTGGGAACTAATTTAAAGGGAGACCCGGCCTGCCTTATAACATTCCGCGTGCCGAATTACAGTGCCAAGGTCGGCTGGGGTGGTAGCTGCGTTCCTCGCATAGCTGCTGCCTCTATTGGCTTTGTGAATAGTACACGAGACAGAATCAAGTCAACGATTGTGTCGTCACAAACCGAAATGATTCTCGTATTTTAAATTCACAATTTATTATTTTCTAGGCTAGTGTCTTATAATTTTGCTTCGGCGAGCTATTGGAATAATTAATATTAATTTTTATCGCATAAGTCTATTTGATTTCAGATCTCATGGTAATTATTGGAAAATTAATAGATGTACACACAGAGATAATAATAATATAATAATATAATTTACCACCGGTAAGTGGAAGGAGGTCGGAAGGGTTGGGGAACCACTTACACCGTTCCTGACAAGTTATGGTTTTAATGAAAGAACAAAAGAGTTAGGGATATGCCGGAAGTGGTCGCTTAAGAAATCTGTGCAATGGTTCAGATTCCAACATTCTACGGAAAGCCGAAATTGTTTTTGCATTCACAGTGCTGGCCCGCAGAGCATTCCAAATTGGGACAGTTCGAACTGCAAAGAAGTTCCGGCGACAGTCAAGACGAGAGGCCGGAACAATAAGTTTCCAGTTGTGCCCCCGTGTGCTAATAGTACAATCAGGGAAATCAAAGAATGGAAGATCTACAGATATCAAATTATGGAGGATTTTAAATGTCAATATTAAGTCAAATCTAATTCTTCTCAGCTCCAAAAGTTCCAGATCAAGCTTTTTAAGTCTGTCCCGGTAGGCAACGTCACGCATACCCAGGAGGCCCTTCGTAAATCTACGCTGCACGGCTTCAATCAGATCAATATCCCGTGCTAAATATGGCGACCAAACCGGGGTGGCATATTCCAGAAGCGGTCGCACGAAAACTTTAAAAGCCCACACATTGGTTTCAACATTACCGGATGTGAAGCACTTATTAACGATGGCTGAGCGACGATATGCCGATGCACAGACCTTCTGGCAGTGAAGGGTTTGTTTCAAGTTATTGGTAAAACAAATCCCACGATCGCGCACTTCCGTTATGGAAGGAAGCATCACATGCTTCAAAAAATACCTGGAGCAGTTATTTATTATTTTTACCCACATGAAAAGTGAGACATTTGTGGATTGAAAGGGGCAGCTGCCAGATCTTGGACCAGTCAATCACGTTCCGAATTTGAGCCTCAAGTTCAGGAATGCGACCACCGGTAAAAATTTCGCCTCCAATTTTAAGATCGTCAGCGAGCTTGAAACCAAAAATGTTGTTATCGTTAAATATTAAGTCGTTTAGGTAAATAACGAAGAGAAGTGGCCCCAGGACAGACCCCTGTGGAACGCCGCATGGAACCCGTACCCAAGAAGAAACAGTATTTTCTATTACTACTCTTTGGACCCTGTTATGTAGAAAGGCCGTTATCCAGATAAGTAAGTCTCCTTTGATACCACAACCCTCGAGTTTGAGAAGAAGCTTACGATGAACAACCGATTCGAAGGCTTTCTTGAAATCAAAATAAATATTATCAGAAGGAACACCAACATCAAGCGCACTTGTCCAGCGATCGAGGACCATTAACAATTGGTGGGTAGCAGACCTATTCGGTAAGAAACCAAATTGATCATTTTTAACAATGGAACATCATGACAATGGAACGTCAATGGAACGTCATGATTTTTGTACGCGCGCAATGCATCATTTAGTGACGGATCGTTCTTAAATATATTTAACAATATTCAACAGAAAACCTCCTAGACGCCACATTTTAAAACGGATTTTTAGCAAGGGAAAGACTAACGGTAAGTAAATAGACCTTTGGGGCCGTACCTGATGTGGTGGATCGAGAAAAATGGGCTGGGAGGTATATCCCTTTAATAGCATCCTCCGTTCTGGCTACTTTACTCACGTTTCACTCGCGTCGCAACGTAGTTCATACAACCGCTTTCGCGCATTGATACCCTGACGTAATATCCGCCACTTGATGAGCACATGTACGTGACTGGAAGTGCTCAAAGAGTCTCTACGTCAGAGACTAGGCGCTGTCAACATCGCGTGACGTCACTCTCGAAAGTAGCCCTAGATTTTGTGGCGCGAGTGAGAGACTCTTAACCCGATTGGTTAAAAAGGAGCTTACTAGCGTACACGCGCCACATCTGTCATCGGGATCGTACCCTGAAACCATCAAATAAAAGGTAAATTTATTCATATAAAACTATTTCCGGTAATGTATCGAGGAAAACCGTTAAAATGTACCGGAGGGGAGTTATGTGCCTTTAATTGATCCTTTGTGCGCTTACAATATCCTTGACATTTCATCTGTGTGTGTGTGCACGTACTAATTTTTAATCGTTTGCTAATAATTACCATGAGCTCAAAAATCTAAAGGACTAATGCGGTAAAAATTAAAATTATTTATGCCAATAGATCGCCGGAGAAAAATTATAAGATACTAAACCTAAACAATTATAAAGTGTGATGTTAACATACGAAAATCACTCCGGTTTGAGACGACACAATTTTTGTGTTCATGCTGTTTCGTTCATGCTGTTACTATCTCAGTTGGTCTTATATTATCTACGCCAAGTCTCGCAAAACGGTGCGATGGTAATATGGACGAATTGCGATCTGCGCATGGCTGTTATGAGGCAGGCGGAATGTACCTTTAATTCGGAATATTTTCGCCTTTTCAATTTATGTGAATTTTTAAGCTTGGTCTATGAACCAAGTTTCTATAGACTAGCAAGCGAGATCGGCACAGTACTCCTTATCACCTACGGTCCCTATACCAACTAAATTACTCTACGCATGCGCAGACTTCAGCTGCTTTCCATGGCAACGGAGGCAAGCAGACTAACGTCATAATGGACGCCGTGGTCTGAGTGTTTCAAGTGCTTGCGATAAGGTAAGAGTCCTGGCCAGTAAAATCTTGACGGTGCTAATCAAGACGGTGCTAGTCAAGACTTGACTGTGCTAATTATTAAAAGTGCAACTGAGATCTTCTTCAAACGTTCTATACCACGCGCCATGGCTGTTTTCTGTGACGTGCATATCACGTGACTGGGCTAGTCCAATCAGACGGCCAAACAGCCGTTGTTCTCGTTCGTCATTGGCTAACTCATGGTGACGTCACGGCAAACAGCCATTGCGCATGGTTTAGTTCTGTTGACAGGACCCAAGTCCCAAATACTAGAGTCCCGGCTGCCTCGGCGACATTCTAACTTCCTAACGAATGGATCAAGTGATAGGAATTCCGCACGTCCACACGTACGCGTCCACTGGGACGTTATCCTCACTCAACGAATGTGGACGAAGGTCGTGCTAAATAGCGGCGTAATGGTCTTTGAGTTTCGTTATAAATATTTCTTTTGTGCTTTGTGAAACACAGAATTTGTGTGAATCTAGCATGAACAACATTGATTTAAATTGGCCTGCTTTAACATTTATTTTTTTAGTAGTCAGTGGGATTGAGTAAATAAATATTTCGTTCCGTTCCGAGTGCATTCGTCTATTAGTGTCAGCAACTGCCGTCTCATAGGCATAGTGACTATAGGTGTGCGCCGCCGCCGCCACCGGCCAAAAATCCAAAGCCACATACTTCGTCACTGGTTGTTTGTTTTTCCGGTTCGCTGCCGCCGAGGGGTCCGGCAGGCGTGTAAATCATGACACCGTATGATTTACGAGTGTAAATCGTTGGTAAATCAATATATCAGTAAATCACTGTAAATCAATAAACCGGAAGCAAATTAGTAAATCACTGGTAAATCAGTAAATGAATGGTAAATCAAGGGTAAATCACTATAAATCTTGTAAATCAGTAAATGATTCTAAATCATGAAATTGCTGTAAATCAATAAATCGGAAGCAAATCAGCAAATCGAGGGTAAATCAGTGGTAAATCCATAAATTACTGTAAATAAAACCGGTAAATCATCCTAAATCAGGAAATCATTGTAAATCAATAAATCAGAAGCAAATCAGTAAATCACTGGTAAATCAGTAAATCAAGAGCAAATCGCTGTAAATCGCGTAAATCAGTAAAGCATCCTAAATCAGGAAATCATTGTAAATCAGTAGATCAATGTTAAGTCAGTAAATCACTCGTAAATCACTATAAATCAAAGGTAAATCAGTAAATTAACGGTAAATCGGTAAATCAAGGGTAAACCAATAATTCAAAGTATGCCAGTAAATCAAAGGAATATCAGTAAATCAGTAAATCTGCCCCAAAACAAATCTTGTTAAGGATTCCCGCCAAGCTTTTCGGCCGTGTGAAGTCGTGATATTAAACGCCAAGCTCTGTCGCCAAGCTAATCCCACCGAGTGACAGTTCGAAGGTTAAATGAAATACACGAAAATTGCTTACTGTTCAATTTTCAATTATTTCATTTAACGTTTGAAGTCTTAGTCGGTGGGATTAGCTTGGCGAAAGAGCTTGGCGTTTGATAACACGACTTCAAACGGCGGGAATCCTTCACAAGTTTTGTTTTGGGGTAGATATCAGATATTTTTGGTCCAAATTTATGAAATCCATTGTTTTTTTTTTGTTTTTTTTTTAGAAATTATGAGAAGACCAATCTAGTTTTCTGGTCCATTTCTTTTTTTTTTTTTTTTGGCGTTCGTTACATTTTGAGGACAGCAGTCACCTTTTTTCGTATGATTTCTTATTAGTGATTTATTATTAATGTTCAATTTGGCTTGTTGCATAATAAAAATGTTTAAAACAATGTAAAACAATCAATTTGGTCGTTTAGAGGTCCCTAGCGCCTGAACCACTTGACCAATTTGAAGAGGCCTTATGAAAAGGGCACATGACCAGAGTACCTGTAAAATGAGCAAAGAACCAGCTTTATTTACCGCATGGAAGAATTTATTTTTGTGATTAAAAAAAGCGTCATTAGTATTAAGTTAGGCAAATATCAACGTCATTCACGTCATTTTTCAACAAGAAATAGTTAAGCTGCGTCACTAACAGTGACTTTTATGTTGTTAGACGACCAAAGACTCCCGATTTAAAAAGTTTCAGCTTTTTCTGTCGCATTGTTATTTGTCCTCAGATGACTGAAAACAGCCAATATATATATATATATATATATATATATATTTTATCTGGATGTTATCTTTTATCTTGGCGGGCGACACATTAGCGTGTGTCTTGATCAAGCACAGTAGTCACAGCCTGTGTCGGACCCTTCGACCGCCGCTAATAATTCTGCCCTTCTTTTAAATTTCCGTTGTTTTAAATTCTGACATTGTTTTTGAATTACCCTTCCTCCCGCTACACAAAAAAATCGTACGCCCTCTTTTTTTAGGGGGGGGGGGGGAGGGCGGGGATCCCCCACCACTGAAGTCCATTGCACAACATAGCCTTTGCCTGCCAATTTCAACAAAATTACGTGCCATTACACATGCCATACAAAACGAAGCTTCACAGTTGAAGCAAGCATGTTAGCTTTCCAACGTGTGACTAAGTTTTTCGACATTAGTTAAAACATGTACCGATGTTGTCTTCAATGCATTCATTTTCTTCTTGTTTCCTCGTGCTAGACGATTTTGCAAAAGCTATTTAGTGCGGGATCAGTGGCGTGATGGCTTCATTTTCTAGGGGTGCAAATTTGCGGAAGTTTTGGGGTACATTTGCTAATTTGGAAACATACCAGAAATCTTTCAACAAAAAACAACCGCAGCCTCATTTCTTCTCGGAACTCAATGTTGCTATTATATTCCAACTTCGTGCAAAAAATCAGGAGTGAATGAATGTCATACATGTCCGTAGGACGTGAGCGTATCCACGTTGTAACTCTCGCTTTGTTTTCCACCGTTTGCACAAGGCCGTCCGGGAGAGAAGCAGCAGGTTTCAGCTCCTGAACAGTTGATTGACATCTTAAAAATCTCATTTTATCAAAGCAGTGCCAAGAGGCTTTAATTTCCTGGCACGCGCGGGAACTGGTGCGGCGTGGGGAGGCACGATACGCAATTTCTACTCCAGTCGGCCTTGGCTCGAGAAACAAAATGCTTTCCTCGCTTTAAGGTCGTTTAAACGCTATTTCTTGCGAACTGATGCACGATTGTGCTAGTCGCAGACCAAGGGATATTTTTCATACATATTCATTCACAGGGACTCGGCATCTCGTCGCTCGCGCGCCGCATCGATACAAAGTATTATATAATAGCCTATAATGAAAGGGGCGAGACCAGCCAGAAGCCTTATCGTAGAACAATCCTTTTTTATTTTATAATCACATTATCATCACTGGAACTCGCGCTGAACGCCATTATTGTTAAAATGGCTCACGTTCTAAGTCATTTTTTGTGACACTAGGTTGACCAGAGCGATATGAGAAGCTTTTCAGTTTTTGCTATCCCAGTCAACTTCCGGTAATGGCCGGGGCTTTTACCTCGATGTTAAAATGCTTCTCAGGTAGCTCTGGACAATGTAGTGGTACAAACAGTGACTTAGAACGTGAGACAATGTGTTAATAAAGATCTTCCGCCCGAGTTCAAGTCATGATAATAGCGCATAAACGTAAAATTTTATAACGCTCAATACCAGGATTGTTGTACCAGGGACGTAAAGGTTTAGGTAAGGGGAAACAGCAACTACATGCTCTCGCGTTCCTTCCAGCCCTTTCTAGGTCAGCGCCGTGTTGTATCCCAACATGCCAAGCGGCAAAGAACATCAGCGCATGCGCAAGGACGGTTGCTCGCGCCCGCCATATTGAAATCCTCGCCTCGTTTTACGCAGGTTTAACGCAGGCAAGTAACGCACAACGTTCAATCGATTTATTAACTAACAACAGCATGCCATTTCATTCGAATACTATAACACGTTAAAACAAGGATACATTACATTGCGTTAGTAATTCGCCGTGTTGTATGGCAAAATAAAGAAAACTGTGTAATTAATGTATGCAGTTGTAACGGCAGACATACCAACAGGACACTACTAAAAAATCTGAATGCGTGGTGTACTGAAGAATATCTACTATATTGCACATTATATTAAAAAAAAATTGTCTCGTAACTTTTGCTACTACGATACGGCAAATGAGCCAGAAACTTGTGTGTGACGATGCAATCACTGACCAGATAAGTTTTCATCGGACGCTGATATTGGTTTTCTTACAAAAAAAAAACAAACAAACTGAAAGCTTCGTTGTTTTACAGGTCCTTTGTTCTTGTTCATCAGACGTTTACATTTTTTAAATCTTCGAAAATCATATTTTCAGTAAATTCAACAGGTAATGGAGGGGGGGGGGGAGAAATCGTATTGCGCTGAACTGAGGGTACGTGAGGTTGACTACTTTAAATTTATTTACACTTTTTAGGTGTATTAACAAGAGTTAAAATATTCACACGAAATTTGTGACAAATTCCACATTGAATATAACACTGCAATTTCATGTGGCCAATTTTTGTTAGGTTAATCAATACGAAGTACTTGTTTTACTAGCATTTCATAATTATCTTTATTATTGTTATTTGTAATTTTAAATCTGTTAGTAAAACTAATATTGAACCAATAAAACTTGCGCGAGTCTTCCTGTTTCGGATTTTTAAAAAATCGGAGAATTAGAGGCCACGGAGGAACATTCCGCCCTTCCCTTCATGGCCAGTCCGCCACTGTAAAAATAGGACATCATTCGCTTTGTTCACTCGTTCAATAAGAAACAATACCACATATAAACGTAATAAAATACTGTAATGTATCGCACCCGGAAAGCAGCGAGGCTATGCACGCCTCGCATTCAATGTACCATCTAGATTCCACCATAAAAATTCGGTGTACCATCCAGATTACCGCTAAAGGTAAGTGATGACTCACTTTGTATTGTACTTCGCGATAAGAGAGGAGCCATCTTCATGTCCACGCATAGTCTCTAACCGACCACAATTAGAAGAGCTGACTTGCCGAAATGCGCAGTTACACGCCGCAATTTTTCATATGAGCGCACACCTTTGCGATGACATTTGGCTGACGTCATCCACAGATCGTATAGTATCTGGCGAGGGTTTTTCGCTTAAGGACCTCGTTAGAGGTTATCGTACTTCAAACGTCTTATGTATATTCTGTAGAGCATAATACCTTTTGTACTTGCGCACTGCAAGTGACCCACCCATACACATACTTGAATTTTGCCGGATCAGAATTAAACAAATATGTCTGGCTTTTGAGGAGATGTCGCTGACGTAAATCGCCTCCGCTCTTTTTTTTAGCCACAACCGTATTAATTCGACGTGTGACACGTCGAATTAAAAAGCTGTAATAAAACGCAGGGTTCATAACCTCGTAATCATCTGTATAAATTTAAACTTTCTTGCAGGTGGGAATGTAGGGGAAGCCCCTGGGATAACTAAGATGGAGGACGATAACCACGATGGATGACGTCAATCGCGTCACAGGTGGCCTGCCCTTGTGTCGAGAGCTGGCTCTGCAACAGCAGCTAGTTGCTGGTCCCCCTAAGTTCCTAACCCAAACCTTTACGTCCCTGGTTGTACGATTTCACTTTTGGATGATTTTACCACTTTCGTTATATGTATAGTCCTCTGTATCCATGGTGCGGGAACGACGAGACGACGAGTACGTGTGTTTATTGGGCAAAAATGTGATAACCCGTCATTTTCAAAGTTATGTTTCCACAAACTAAAAAAAGATTGTTCGTTTGGCAGTGGACGCATGGGGTCGCGATTCAGAACGAGTGGCGGAACAGGGATCCAGACTCATCTTGACGACTCCGTCTTTATGTCGCTCCTGGTACAACGTATGCCGTTTATCCGATTGATATGCTATTTTCGCCGCCACCGTGCTTAATCGTGCGTGCATTTCTGTAATTGTAAATAAAGAAGAAATCACAAGGTAAAGGGTAAACGGAGCAAGCAGTCTGAATTA
This sequence comes from Lithobius niger, assembly GCA_023313725.1. Taxonomy (NCBI): domain Eukaryota; kingdom Metazoa; phylum Arthropoda; class Chilopoda; order Lithobiomorpha; family Lithobiidae; genus Lithobius; species Lithobius niger. Next base: position 37,562 of record JAHWFP010249562.1, read on the forward strand.
AAGACTGGCCTTGTGAGGATACACAATACACTAGTCTGAGAAAGAAAGAAAAGACTGTAACACGCTATAATGTATAGCGAGGCGCCACTATGCGGTGCGCCTTGCAGTTACATGCGCTGCTTGTGCACTCTCTCAATATCTGCCTAAACGCAGCAATTGGCAGAGCGCCAACAGCCGTGTAACGAGTCTGCTCCTCTAGTCAAATAGTCGGAACCGGTTCGTGCCAGTTAGCCATTCACGTGACGTAAAACCTGAAGGGGATTCCCCCCTCCTGGCCAGTATAAAAGTTGGCCGGCTGGGCCGGAATCGGGGCTTGGTGGTGGAGTGGCAGCCTGCAAGCTGTCACTCTGGAGCTAAACCCAGGGTCGGTTCAAGGGAAAAACTTGAAGCCGATGCCTAATATGTGACGCTATTGTGTATAGTCCCCTAGCTATGCAGTAAGGAGTGAATAGGAATTGAGCTTGACTCGAAACTTATCGTCCACTCCCTTAGCACCTCACATATTTTGGGGGCCTGTCCGGTTACCTAAACCTTCGGGATAGGAAATTCATGTTTTCCAAACCTTCGGGATGGAAAGAAACATGGAAAATCAGGGCTTTCATGGTTGGGAAACTTGTTTTCAGGATTTGAATCCGACACTTCGGTGCTTCCGATTCTGTAAGAATTCTGATTATGTGCGAACCAACGAAAGGGGGCAATCTGTGGACCTGTCCAGTGACCGCGTGTCAAGAAAACCACAGAGGGCCACATTATTTATTTGGAAAGAGCTGTCCGAATAAATAATACCCACTTTCTTTTCCATTAGGGAAATGGATATTAAAGTAAAACCTTTGTAAGGAGACTTGCAATGGGGAGAGCTACCCGTTGTTAAGTAAATTACAACCTTTCGGGAGGTAGTCTGTGAACCTGTCCAGTGGCCGCGTGTCAGGAAAACCACAGTCAACCACACGATTTATTTGGGAAGAGCAGTCTGAGTAAATTGAACCCACTTTCTTTTTCATTTATGAAAAATAAAGTAAAATAGTTGTAATGAAACTTACAGTGGGGAGCGCTACCCGTTGTTAAGTAATTTACAGCCTTCTTTTTGGGAGCCTACTAGGCCCTAGCCAGTGTCCGCGTGCTAGGTAACCTCTTGTAGACTGGTTTTAATTCGGTTGACCCTTAGCCGAATAAAAACACCCCGTTCTTTTCTTAGGAAAATGACGTTAAAACATGGGAGACAGTTTTTAGACTACGCATATCTGAAAAATGTCGTATTTTTTTTCTGCCAAACTGCAAAGTAAGGCTGAAATAAAAATCCCCGGTTTCGGGTAAGAAACGAAGAACGCAGTTATTATTTGGTGAAGGGAATAAAACCAACACTAATAAATAATTGTAGGAGCTAGTTTGGTGAAGGAGCACATTTTAGCTGCGAGTGAAAGTTTAGGAGCCCTTAGTGAGCTAACTGAGTCCTCATTAATTAAAGCTTCAAGAAACTAGTAAACTTGAGAATTCTGAATAATTGTAGCCGTAAACATTATTTGGGATTGAAGTAAAGTAGAACTGAGGAGTTTATTAGACGCTCAGATCGTAAAATACTTTGATAGGAGAAAAAGAAAGAGAGGTGAAATTTTTTTTCTCTGGTAAAGCGAAATTGTGAGTCAACCGTAGGCTAACGATTACGCTAGGTTACCTCCTATTTCACGACCTCTAGTAATGCGAAACTCGGACTGGAGTAACGCACGAAAGAGGGCGAGAACCTCGGAAAGTGGGAATACCGCCGTGGTTAATGAAAATGGGGAATATTTTGAGGCATCTTGGGTGGAAGATTGGTTCCAATTCGGGAAGGATTTATCCAACTTCGAACTTGCCCCTACGCACATAGTCATGCCAAAATATTAGGAAATTAAGCAAAGTTGGAGCTATACATTGCTTATTTCCGAAGGGTGAATTCGATGTGTTTCTGGAACCGGAACTGGTTGCTAGGAATGCGATTGGGAAGTGCGGTGACAAATTATGGGACAGAAAACCAGATTCGTCATACGTACCCCCCCCCCCCTCCCCCCGATCCTGGAAACGTGAACACGTACGCATGTTCAGCGTCATAGGAGTGCAAGGGAGTGGTGGCTGTAAAATTGGTAAATCGGGCGGTGGAGATAGACAGCTTGGATTACGAATATTTGCAGAAGCAACTTTGGATGGAATGGTGATGAAGGGTTGTAATTTGGATCCGAAAATTCAAATAACAAAAGACCTTCACCACGGAATTTACCTGACCAAACGATGGGTTTTAAAAATAGAAAATTAGGAAGAGACCGTGACTACGGTTGAAACCGATTTTTTTTTTTCAAAATTGGGCATTGTCACGCCCATTGTCAGTTGACTGGAACAGAGCGTACAGCATGTAAGAAGGCTTACAATCTAGGACGGAAACTGGACAACCGAAAACGAGGCATCAATTCACAACCTGATTCAGGTCAACGAAAACGTGGAACAATAATGTGAAAAGGCTACCGCATTTTGACACCGTTTGTAGCATATAAAAGTTGGACAGAACAATTTTATTATGGCGTACAAACGATGATCGCATCCTCATATACGCTGAGTGCAGATTCCCCAAATCGTGCACCCAGAGTGAAACCTAAGTTGGACAAGGAAAATCCAAAATAGGGTGATTTCTGAAGGCTTTTATGCGGAGTACATCAGGTGAAAACCAGGGATTGGCTCTGCAGGGAAGCTCCTGTGTGGCTCATGACGGAGTTCTTACAAATAACGATGGGGCACACAGAGGGAGACTAATTTAAAAGGCAGTTCGAAAATGCAATTTTCGAGAGACTGATGAGAATTATTTTAGTTTCATGTAGTGATTCAGTTCGGTAGTGGACACATTGGAGTTGTTTGGTCTTTTCGAAGCCAGTAAGACAACTACAGTGTGAGGTAGGGCATGTAAGGCGTGTAGCACGATCCCAAACGGAATGGTTTATTCCGTGGACGTAGTTGGGAGTGCTATACTCTCAGCGTCCGGTCGCTAGGTTAGTGACATGTAGACTACGACGGTAGTTTTTTTTTTAATGTGGGAGAACCTCCTGTGAGGACCTCTGCTCGCATGTGGGAAGGCAGTGCGAGGTCAAGCTCTACGTAGCATGTTTGGTTAAAGTTGCGGACTCGCTCTAGTGGCGTACGTCCAGATGCACTTTACCAGCATGTGAGTGCTGCGGTCTAAGGACGCAATCTACGAAAGTGGATTAGAGAATTAGATTCAATGAACGGATTGAGGTAGAGTGTTCGATGCGTGCGAGGGTAGGAGGTGTGGCAACCAAACCCCTCCTCAAAACCAGAGGCACTCCTGATCACCGCAATTCCGGAATTTCTACTGAATGTTTGAACATTACATTCCCAGCAGGTGAACAGGTAAAGGGTTCACAGAAGGTAGTGAAGGGAGCGCCAATTTTTCTCTCCTTCACTAACCCACTGGTTGCTGGACGTGCATTGCACCAACTTGACGGTGGCTACCATTCGCTCGTCTGCTCGAGAGGGCATAACCGATAGATGGGACCACCAGGAAGTCATCAGAGGAACGTGTAGGGCACGTGTGGTTGTTCGTTTGAACGAAGACGAGAAGGAGTTTCGGCAAGCTGTGCGCGGTTTGGTGAACTTTGGCAGAGATATGCACCGGGCGTGGTGTGAACTTTGTTGTGGTGAATGCAGAAGGAATGCATGTGTGGTGAGAAGATCACAGACATTTGTGTTAGTGAGGAGCTGCGATGCCGTTCATAACGTCTTGGACGGAAGTGGCTGGGTGTGGACACTCGTGTTGGAGTGTGGTGTTGAGTGAACATTGGTCTTCGGTGAGTGAACTGCAGCAGGGAGTGCTTTATATGCTTTTCCGACAATGGAGGTACGTACAACCGTCCTAGGAGGCATGGGCAGGAGGCCAGCACGTTCCCAGGAGGGACCCTATGTGGCAAACTTGGACAAATCCGTCGAGAATGTGTCATGGAAGTGTGCGAAAATTTGGTATGTACGGTTGCCAAGCAACGTGTAAATAACGGTGTGTCGTGGAAGAAGGGAAATCGATTGTTCAGGAGGTGGAAGGGCTTTCCTGGGGAGGACCTTAGTTCGGAAGCTGCAGGAAGAAGAAGTGCTTACCTTGTCCACTAATGAAATCCATCGAGAAACGTCGTGGCGGGTAAGAAGCTCTACAACTGGTGGCGGACGACAGAGGGAATCCTTAGAGCAGCATTGGACACCAAGTGAATGTGGTATTTCTTCGAAGGACAATGTTACGTTTGTGTTACGAAGGACAGTTGTTAAGTTTCTACGGTTGGACACTGTTGGGTGGTTACGTGTTATTGGTTTATTGTTAAGTTTTGGAATGGGAATATCAGAAGAGAGAGACTACGTTTGTTATGTTTTTTTTTTAAAGACTGGCTGGTTTGTCGGAAGTAAGTTGTAATGAAACTGTTTTATTGAAGTGTTTATTTGTTTGTGAAAATAAATGCTTGATCTATGTTACTAACAAACCTTATTGCAGGTTGGGGGATAATAGCATTACATACAGGTAGTCTTTCTTTGCCTAAGCAAACACTTAGGGGAGGGGATGATGTAACACGCTATAATATATAGCGAGGCGCCACTACTCGGTGCTCCTTGCAGTTACATGCGCTGCTTGTGCACTCTCTCAATATCTGCCTAAACGCAGCAATTGGCAGAGCGCTAACAGCCGTGCAACGAGCCTGTTCCTCTAGTCAACTAGTCGGAACCGGTTCGTGCCAGTTAGCCATTCACGTGACGTAAAACCTGAAGGGGATTCCCCCCTCCTGGCCACTATAAAAGCTGGTCGGCTGGGCCGGAATCGGGACTTGGTGGTGAAGTGGCAGCCTGCAAGCTGTCACTCTGGAGCTAAACCCAGGGTCGGTTTAATGCCGATGCCTAATATGTGACACTATTGTGTATAGTCTCCTAGCTATGCAGTAATGAGAGAATAGGAATTGAGCTTGGCTCGAAACTTATCGTCCACTCCCTTAGCACCTCACAAGACAACTGCCCCGACTGGGACTCGAACTCAGGACTTCCCGTTTACTAGCCGGGCGCTCCAACCCGGTAGCGCAGTGGTTGGAGCGAACGGCTAGTAAACGGGAAGTCCCGGGTTCGAGTCCCAGTCGGGGCAGTTGTCTTTTCTTTCTTTCTCATATTAGTGTATTATGTATCCTCACAAGGCCAGTCTTAAATGCACTGCTTGCTTCATTTTCTCTAATTGAGACGTCACGTCTTTCCGAGATGAACAGGAGTGGGTGTAGGGGATCAGATGTGTCATGGCTTGTAACAACCCCCCCCCCCCCCTTGTTAGGAAATATATTCCATCTCTTCAAGAGTTTGACGCAGCCTCTGTACAAAATTACGTAATTAGCCATGAGTTAATGCATTTACATTGGGACTTAGGCTTAGCGGTATTACCCTAAGAGCAACGAACTCTGTACTCCTCGTAAGAAGACCCTTTCAAGACTTACAGCCAGGGGCTGAGGACGAAAAAAGAACTGCACGCCGCCATATACGAGCCGAGATGCAGTTTTTTTCTTTCTCTCTCTCTCGCTCTCTCTTAAGCGCACACCTGTCCCATTAAGTTGGCATTTTATTAGACAGAGTGACAAGAAACTCTTACAGCGTCACGCTGGGCGCCTCATAGATGAACATCCCGTCGGAACGCTATTCAAGCATGCAGTCGTTGTCGCGTTAATCGTCCAAACCTTTCAACAAGTCGGATCATTTTTCGTTGCAAGGCGACTAAATGCATAAAAGCCTTTTATTTTGATGTATGGAAGGGTTTAAAATCTTTCGATAAACTGAGGGAATTTAAAGGGACACCCGGCCTGCCTTATAACATTCCGCCTGCCTTCCTTATAACAGCTACGCTCAGATCGCCATCCGCGCAGTTACAGCGCCAAGGTCGGCTGGGGTGGTTACTGCGTTCCTCGCAGCGAGGACCAGTTAGCTGCTCTCTCGGTTGGCTTTGGGAATAGTACACGAAACAGAATCAAGTTAAAGATTGTGTCGTCACAAACCGGAATAATTCTCGTATTTTAACATCACAATTTATAATTTTCTAGCTAGTGTCTTATAATTTTGCTTCGGCGATCTATTGGAATAATTAATTTTAATTTTTACTGCATTAGTCTTTTAGATTTTTGATCTCATAGTAATTACTTGCAAACGATTAAAATTAGTACTGCGCACACAAAGATAAAACTTCAACGACTTTGTAGGCGCGCAAAGCATCATATACGTTCTGGAAGAACGTAAGTAAAGTTCCCCAATATTCAACAGAAAATCTCCTAAACGCCACATTTTAAAACGGATTTTTAGCAAGGGAAAGACTAATGTTAAGTAAATAGACCTTTGGGCCATACTTGATGTAAAGGATCGAGAAAAATGGGGTTGGGAGAAATGTTCCTTAATACATTGGCGTAACTAGCGGGAAGGTGGGGGGGGGGGGGGGG
>JAHWFP010249562.1:48080-74581 GCA_023313725.1 Lithobius niger
ATTCAAGTATAGGAGGCCCTTCCGTCGTGATTATTTTGGTAGCGGTATTGTCTTAAATGCCTACCGTAAAATTCACGGTCATCTGCTAAGCGGCGCTGCTATCCTGCATGACAAACGGCCACCGCTAAAATTCCGCATTATTTAGTATCCATTCATTGAATGGAGTTAGCAACTTTAAGGGAAGCAATTTTAAATGCTGCTTGCGTTTTCTTTTTCGTATTTCCTGCTTACTTAAAGCTCAGGAATTCTTTATTCCTTGCACCCGGTCTCGCGAGCACTTCGACTAATATTATTTTTGTTTGCTTGTTAGTTAGCATGGCGACAGATTTACGCGTATTCCGCCGTAAAATTCTTCAAGAACAAACGGCCCTTTTTCGGCCCGACTTGTGTTTCTATTTTCAATCGGCACTACGCATGATCTTTTAGGAGAGTTGTTTTCTTGCTTGACGTATATAGCTTGGAAAAGCCAGATGTCTGTCACTCCGTATCAGCGTCACATCAGTGAAAAGGAAAATTGGTTAAACGACCAAATCATAAACGAACGGTTCAGAAAGACGGATGGGTATGAAATAGAGCCGGGTTGACAGCAAGACTATGAACGGAAGCTGATAGCTATAAGGTGCGCGTCCTGCTGTGGGATGGCGGCAGGGTGCACTGGGAGAATGGTGGTAGTCTAGAAAATGGTCTAGAATAGTCTAAAGCCGCAGAGCAATGGCAAAAGTGACGTTGCCATGGTAACGTTTATATTATCAGGACAGGCTCGAAAAGCCCTTGAAAGTGCCTGAAAAATGATGACGTGCGTTCCAAAATGTTGAAAGTCCTTGGAAACAATGCTGCAATTAAGGAAGGTGTAGGGGGGGGGGCACCCGGGCACAGGAGGCAATGGGGCCCTAAATATAAAGTAGGAGGGGGCAAATTTTTACGTGATTAAACAACTAAAATAGGCTATAACCTTGGACCCAATATTATTTAGTCTTTTTGGGCCTATATTTTAATTTTGCATCCCCTTTGAAAAAGTATACTTGCGACACTGCTTGAAAAAGTGCCTGGAAAACCCTAGAAAGTGCTTGAAAAATGGTGCAATGTTTTCCAAGTCTTGAAAGTGTTTGATTTTGGCATATTACTTAAAAAATGCTTAAATCTTTTTTTTTTTTCGGGACCCTGCATTTCAATTTCCGAGTTTACTTACTAAAACTTTGTTAGAAAATTATCGGAAATCAACTGAACTTAGCGCGACTCATTCACTAAGTTAAGTCGAAAATTTTGATTAGGCTTATTTTCTACCAACTTTTTTTCCGAGGGGAGGGGTGGTGGAGTTTTGCTTCAGCATCATAGTATCATAGTTAGGCCCATGTTGAATACCAAGAAAATGTTAGTGGCATACGTACATCACAGTTGGGATTCCTCTAAGGATGAACAAATTTAGTTGGCTATTTTTTTTCCTGTTGTATTTAGGCTACAGAACGAATATACTGCCTAGTGGAAATGAGTTACGTGGGTTTATCCTGTTTCACCGATTTTAAAGAGTTTAGTTATAATTTCGCAAGCATTATATTGATGAAGTTGAGCAACCCAGTCAGCATAGACACGAGGGGGGGGGGGGTTCAGGGGTCCACGTCCCTCCTAAACTTCACCCCCACAGCTTACACACCGCGGCCGGGAGACCGAAAAAAATTCGTTCTAACTATCCTTTCATTTAACGCGGTTTACGTTAGTTGAAATTTCTGCTTTCATTAAATAATTAAGAACGATAGATAGACTCGGAAATGACTCATGCGACGCGGCAGGGGGTCCAACTCGAAGGTGATTATTAGATACGATTAGATTCGAATAGATAATGACTACCTTGCGCTAGGCGAAACGTCCTGCAGAAAAAGCCCGGCCGTACATTCAACTGTCAGTTTTGCAGGTGAAATTTGCGGTGTGTTAGATCTTCTGAAAAGTTGTTAATGTTGGCTGGCTCTTAAAAATCTGGCAATACTACATCGCGGCCAACTGTGCCCCGTCCTGGGGCGTCGGACGAACGTCTAACTGGAAAATCGTCTAATGGGATAATTGTCTAATATCTGCCTAAAAAAAAATCTGGAAAAGCATCTAAACGGAATATCGTATAATGGATAATTGTATAATGGATAAACGTCTAACTGGATTAACGTCTAACTGCGGTTTCTGATGTTATATGTATAGCCGCAGCGAGCGCGGCAGCGCGAGCGAGGCAGGGATATTAGACGATTTTCCATTATACGAATTTCCAGTTAGACACTTTTCCATTATACGAATTTCCTGTTAGATGATATTCCGTTATACTGTTTTCCGTTATACGTTCTTCCAATTATGCGATTTTCCAGTTAGACGATTATCCCTCGCCCCGACCCTTACCCGCTCCCCCAAATTCTTAGTATTTCGACTAACTTGCATTTGCGGTCAGGGCTGTTACCACGGCAACACTTCTCCCAGGGTTCAGACAAAACTGTACATCTCTGGCGTCTACAGACACGGGTTCTATCCTGGTGAGGGAAGTGTATATGTACGGGTTTTTCTCCGGTTGTTTCCCGCCCTTTGCACGAGGGTTTCCTCTGGGTACTCCGGTTTCTTCCCTCATGCAGCAAAAAAAAAAAAAAAACCTGTCCTGATATTGGTATCTTCCCTTAACATCTGTCGCTAGGGCCTTCAAAAAGCTCCAAGCTTATTGGCCGACATCTTCTACAGAGCAGTGACCTTTGCCGCCATACTGGCACCAGTATGGGTTTTGGAGGGCATAACTACAAGGTGCACTACATAAAAATGGAGGGAAAAACAACGGAAGAGCGGATTTCTTAGGCTTAAAATAACGTTGTTTACTCCAACAACAAAAATCGCGCGTTTTAGGTCTAAGAAATCACTCTTCACAGCATCGGCTTCAGTATGACGCCCTTCTGTTTCTCTCCGCAGTGCCCCTTGCAGCTAACCCATTAAGGCTCCAGCATAGAGTTATATACAATAATACTACGTCGTGTCACTGCTCTATTCTATTCTATTCTATTCTATTTTATTCTATTCTAAAACCTGGAGACCCTGGAAATGTAAGGGAAAATGAAAATAGAAACAAAATCTTAGGGAAATTTAAGGAAAAACAAGAAATTTTTTGACAATGAGGGAAAAGACATTTGAAATAAATGCTTCTACCTCTATCTGTAACTTCCATTGAATTAACAGATCAGAAACAAAATCCTAGGCTATAGCAAATTTTTTATTTTGTGCTGCAATATGTGCAAGTATTTTAGATATAACTTCACTAAACCAAATCTTGGGCTACTCACCAATTTCTGTGATGAAAATGCGTTAGTCCCGTCTGGACTAGTTTCTAAACAGCTGTTTTCTGGGATGTTGGATTATTTCCGTACAAATATTAATAAAAAACGTCAGCTATACTGCCTGTCCCCTAACTAAACATTTTGTAAAACACCTGGAAATTGCTGTTAAGGTGCACCTGGAAATGTCGGGGAAATTGAGAATTGAAAAATTGCCTGACTCCTGTTCTCACACTGTTCACAACTGACTTCTACAGCCAGAACGCATTGCGGGGTGGTTACTTAAAGGGGGGTTGCCACCAAATGGCAAGCTGCAGCATCTATAGCCATTTACCGCTATCTAGTTCTGTCTAGCCCTTACTTTCAACAGGCGAAGGAACACACAAATAAATTTCTTTTTATGAAAAAGGCAAGGACGTGGCTCCTTAACATTATTGAGGGTAAAGTTGTTGCGTCTACGTGCACCAGGGAGCAAGCGGCAGAGTTAAGCCTAATGACATGATGGGCGCTTTTTTCTATGCATCGGCTGTTTTGAAACGCAGATTTTGAACGGCAAGATGGGCGCCATCGAGTGACAGTGATACCCTTTACCGCTTGTTCCCTGGTGCACGTGGGCGCACCAACTTTACACTCAATAATTAAGGAGACACGTCGGGTGTTTGTTGTGTAAAAAGACATTTCTTTGCGCATTCCTTCGCTTGTTGAAATCAAGTGCTACATAGAACTAAATAATTGTATAAGGGGCTAGATGCTTCAGCTTGTTATTCGGTGAACAGGCACCTTTAAATGAATCCTACAATCAAATTAGTTTCGGCAAGAGCACTCCCAGCCCTGAAAACATGCGTCATTCAACATTTTTTTTTTTGAATCCATGGGAGTCACGTTTCGCAAAGATCGAATTCCTTAATATTTCTTCCGCTGGAACGAACCAGAAAAAAAAAAAGACCAAAAATATGTCGCGTTTCGAGGCTAACTGCAACTTTCTGCAGATTTGGCTCAAATCCCTTGACGAGATCAAGACAGCTGCAAAAGACGGAGGGAGGGAGGGATTGGCTCGAGCAAATGGGACTGCAGTGGGTGACACATTTTTGGTATCTGATATCCCGTATTACGCATTCATTCACCAAGGAAACCATTTCGACATAACTCAGCCATTTTTTTTTTTTTTTTTGTAACTTTAGCTACACTTGAAAAAGCTGCACCCTTTCTCTGTGATGGCAATGGCCTGTCGTTTCAGACACCCAACTAAGTGTTTAAAGGAATATTCCGTCTTTATAGGCCTGAATTCTGAAATGTGTCTGAAAATCAGAGGAAGCTGAAAATTGTTACAGCACTTTTACTTTGGTTTCGTCAGTTTTTGTTTTCGTTCTCATTTATTTTGATTTCGTTCTGATTTGTAATGCGCAGAGTATAACAATGAACGAAAGCAATTTAAAAGAGAACGAACGCAAAAAAATAAAGGAACAAAACCAACACAAAAAAGCTGTAATGCTACTCAGATTTAATTAAACTTAAAGCAACACCCCCGCCTGCTTTATAACAGCCACGCACTGATCGCCATCCGCGTGTACACTTCGCCAAGGTCAACTGAAATAGTTGCTGCGTTTCACGCAGCGAAGAACGTAACTACTGTCTCAGTTGGCATTGTGCCTAATAGACGAACCAGCATGAATGCATTAATTGTGTCGTCACAAACCGGAATGATTCTCGTATTTTAACATCACAATTTATAATTTTCAAGGCTAGTGTCTTATAATTTTGCTTCGGCGGTCTATTGGAATAATTAGTTTTAATTTTTACCGCATTAGTCTTTGATATTTTTGATCTCATGGTAATTATTAGCAAATTAGTACATGCACACACAGAGATGAAACGTCATGGTTATTGTAACCGCGCAAAGGATCATATAAGTGCACTTCAATAAAGTTACCAATATTCGACAGAAAATCTCCTAGACGCCACATTGTAAAACGGTTTTTTAGCTAGGTATTGACTAACGTTAAGTAAATAAAACTTGTGGGGAGGGGGCGTACTTGATGTGGAGGATCGAGAAAAATGGCGCTGGGAGGAGTGTCCTTTTAAAAAGCACTTGTAGACTGTCACAAAGTAAATGCCGGCGTTTTAGCAATTAAAACAATTACAAATGACACAAGAAACCCCTCAGTTAAGTTCCAAGTAAGATGTCCATCTTCACAAGGCACACTGCCACAAGTACACATCGAAGACCCTTCCAATTGTAATTTTTTTAACTCTATTTTACAGTTCTGTTCGTTTTAACACCTCCTAGCAAGTTCTGCCTCCTGAAGATGGACATTTTACTTGCAACTTGACTCATGGCTTTCTTGTGTATCTTGATAATGCTCTGAGATGATCCAAAACGTCCAGTTTTAACGTATAATTTCCGGCTAATACTTTGTAATAAAATACCATTCAGAAACAGATATTTTACAACCAAATATCACCTTTACAACAAACGGCAATTTTATTTTTTTCTTTTGTTGCGCTTTGTACTAAATGAATCGAGTGTACTGTATATCTTTGCATCCTTATGTTTTTTTTTTTTAATTTAGAGGTTAGATGTACATGTTTCAGGGCCCTCGCGCACTAGGCGGCCAGTTGCAGCGGCCACTGGGATCCTGAAAGGCGTGCAGGCGACCATGCTTGCTCCGTGTCCATTTTTCACTACGTGATCGAGAATAATCAAGGGAAAACTGACGTGGCCGCGGCGCACGTCCGCTGTGTTTTTTGGTCGCGACGACCACTGGCCTCCTAGTGCGCGGGGGCCCTTAAGAAAAACGAAACTGCAGTATGAGGGGACATCCAGATACTACGTCACGGTTTTTGGCCTATTTTGAAACACCCGCTACGCCTTTGCCACACTTCTGCAATCTACCCCTACCCCTATGTGATATTTTCAAAAGTACCTTAAATTTGCTTAAACGGACATACCTTCTCACTATATTCGAGCATCCTGCGCGAGATAGTTTTTGCAGCATTTACGTAGGTTAGAGCAAGTGTGTCAAAACCGTTCTCACGCGGGGAAAAAATAGGTAAATGAATGCCTCTGCAAGATTTGCGCGCGTCTGAATCGTGTTGCAAAAATGAGCCATACAGGAAAGCCAATCGGGAGGAATGTCCCTTTAATAATTTGTGCACATAACAACGTGGATCGATAATAAATGATGACAATTAGGCAACCTATTGCAATGGAGGAGAACATCATCGAGCCATCCCATAGTCATTGCGCATGCGAAGTCAGGTTCACGTACAACCAGACCGAGTTATTGTGAGAGGAGCATTGCAGGGAAGACTGCGCACAGCGGAGAAGCCTGCCTGCCTCCCAAGAATTTGTTGAGTTAAACATTTTAATAAATCGCCAAAAATTAAGGTGGCGGAGAGCGCCAAAATGTAATGAAAGAACGCCGGACGAACGTTTGCCCTGACTGTGTGAACGGCCCTTACCTGAGAAACTAATGCAGGACTAGACCAGGGCAGTGAAGCCAACATTTCACGTTTACTGTTTCAGTACCCATGACTGTCCTCATAATAATATTAAAAGTATCTGTGCGTTTCTTTTGCTTGCAGTGGTGCAATTCATAGATAGAAGAGCAAAAGAAACAGCAATATGGTGGCGAATTATTACACAGTGAGATATACGCACTGTGCAGCAAAAAAAAGAATAACAAAAACATGGCCACGTCTACCAACAGTAAGCGGTTATTGCAATCGTACAAACTGTTGTAAAACGTTACCGTTATTAAGGTTTTGCTGGCAATCAAAACGAACCAATATAATTTTATGAATTCTTTTAACTGCTTTGTGGTTTCACCGTATGTATCATAACCATGAGAACGGTATTTTTTTTGTGTGTGCAGTAGCGGATAAAAGGTTTCACCAGTGGGAAGCGGCCATCTTGTATTCTACAGCCAACAGGGACTTGACGTCCCGTCGTCTCTCGCGTGTACGCTTCGCAATGATACAGTCTATACATGTCATGCAAGGGGTGAAAACTACCAGAAAACACATCGTAGCACAATCCGGTTTTTTTATAACCACAATTATAATCACTGTAACTCGCGCTGAAAGTCTTTATTGTTAATTAACATTTCTCACGTTCTAAGTTATTATTTGTACCACTAGGTTGTCTAGAGTATTCGGAGAAGCTTTTCATTTTTTGTTTTTCCAGTCAACTTCCGGTAACGGCCGGGGATTTTACCTCGATGCTAAAACGCTTCTCGGATAGCTCTGGACAACGCACGAGTACAAATAATGACTTCGAACGCGAGACAAGTTATCACTAAAAACGTGCAGCGCGAGTTCCATTGATGATAATAGCGCGTAAGTGTAAAAAATGTAATAACGCCCAATGGTTCTACGATATGTTTTCTGGCGGGTTTCTCCCCTTTCATTATATGTATAGAGTCTGTATAGAGTCTGTACCCAGTGCTACAGCCAAGCTTTGTCATGGCATGTGTGCATCTACCTCTGCACGAAACGAGAAAGGGTGTGCTAAATAAAGCACTGCAAATTGCAGCAATATTGAAATCAAACGAAATCTCCATTTAACAGATTGCTTTAGAAACTAGTTGCTTTAGAAACAAGTAATAGAAACTCATGGTATATGATCGCCCTTTACATACAACCAAAACCAGTAGCGTTCACATCTCCCCCCCCCCCGCCCCGCAAACGTTCATGAGAGAGACGCCACAATTACCCAAACCCCCACCCCAAACTTCCAATGCCTGCTTTTTCTATCTCCCCACTTTCCCAAACCGCCGCACTCGCTTCTCTTTTTTCTCGTAATCCTCTGTTATGGATTTCAAAATCTGACGTAATATCCACCTGTGGAATTTAGTTTGCATGCCAACGTTCTACCTCCCGACATTCTAATAACATTCTAAAATTACTTGGCTCCTTTTTTTTTTTTTATCTTTACTAACTACGATAAAGACATTTTAGTATACCTACTACGACCTTGTCCAATTGTCGCCCAGCCATTTACCGCTATCTAGTTCTGTCTAGCCCTTACTTTCAACAGGCGAAGGAACACACAAATAAATTTGTTTTTTACACTACGAACAAGCCAGGTGCCTCCCTAATTATAGAGTGTAGAGTTGGTGCGCCCACGTGCACCAGGAAACAAGAGGTAAAGTTAAGCCTAACTACGTCACGGGCGCTTTTTTTCTACACGTTTATATCGACCGTTTTGAAACGAAGATTTTGAACCACTAGATGAGCGGTTCAAAATCTGGTGACAGTGATATCGGTAAGCTTGACCGCTTGCTCCCTGGTGCACGAGGACGCACCAATTTTACATTCAACAATCAAGGAGGCACGTGGCTAGTATGTTGTGTAAAAAGAAATTTCTTTGCGCATTCCTTCGCTCGTTGAAATCGTAGTGCTACATTGAACTAAAAAATGGTAGACAGCGCTAGATGCTGAAACCTATCATTCGGTAAATTGCCATCTTTAGTCGGCCGGCACTCAACTTAAAACGGCTTTGCAAGGCCCTTGACAACCTAAGTGTAATGTAAGCACGAGGTGGTTCCTAAAACACTTCTTTTTATGACACTGGCGACTTACAGCAATATGGTACCTTCGTTACGGGAGGAGCATATTCCTATTGAAATCTGAACATTTGGCGTTATATCACAAGGGCAAATGGGAAGAAACGCGCTGTTGTTACTACGGTGGCTCATTGGGACAAACACCAACTTTTTCCTGCACGCACAAAAAATTTTCACGATACCGGAACTTCTTTGTTCCAATACCGGATAAGGCACACTACAACGTAGGACGATGTATGGTAAATTCCGCCCGTGCCAGTGGCCATCTTGTTCTGGTTTCATAAAAGTTTTGTGTGTGTAGAAAAAAGTTGGTGTGTGTCCCAATAAACCGCCGTACGTCGCAATCGCGTAGTTTAAAAAATGGCCGGCAAACAACAATAAGGAAAGCGAGGGAGAGCGAATTTCGTGGAAGTGCATAAACCATGCGCAATGGCTGTTTGCCGTGACGTCACCATGAGTTAGCCAATGACGAACGAGAACAACGGCTGTTTGGCCGTCTGATTGGACTAGCCCAGTCACGTGATATGCACGTCACAGCAAACAACCATGGCGTTTGGTATAGTGTTAGCGAACATTTGCCACATGCGGTTTGTAAAAATACGAATTGTTTAGTAGACAGTTTGCAACGGTGCAATGTTTATTTGCCGGCAACATGATCTGTAACATTTGCCCACCACGCAGCAAGTAGTGAGGTGGCACAACTGCCATGACTGCACAACTGCATTTTACTGCTTAGGACACGTGGTCCCAGGAAACACTGTTAGGTGCAGACAAGGTGCACATCAGCTACTGGTGACAATGCCACCTGTGTAGCTGTTAACAGAAACTAACAGTACTAGTAAATAGCTCAATCTCGCTATGACGCTCTAGTTTCTAGTTGCTTAACTTCTTTGGGGTTGGGGGGGGGAGGGGTTGCTTCGTGCACCGTCAATCTCTATTTCTGCTCACAAACACTACTTGATCTGTTGACAACCTAGTAACAATTTTCAATGTAATTGTAATTTTCCGCAGTTTTACGCGAACATTTTTTATAAGCTTTAAACCGATTTTTTACGAACTTTTTAAGTTGTTACAGTTCCTTATACACAGTTTTACTGGGGCGTCATCAGCTACCCTGTCGACAAAATGGAGTGGAGCGATTATTATCACACCATAAATTCAAGTTGCACAAACATTTATTTAAAAAAATGTAAGTGTTGAAACAATACATCGGGCACAGGCAGTTGTCTGCGAGTGCAAACAACCCGTGCTGCATTTGTGACAGCGTTGTGGCTCATCAGTTTGGTTGCGTCATTACATCTTGTTTCTTTGTCCGTTTGCTTTCGGACGGTGGCTGCGATGAGCGGTTTCAGCCGTGAATTATAATTTTAATTTTTGTTGGAAAGCGTAAAGTTGCGTAAACATTCATTTAAAAAAATTTAATGTTGAGTCAATACATCATCGGTCGCAGGCAGTTGTTGTGAGTGCAAACAACCCATGTTGCATTGGTGACAGCGTGTTGTGGCTCATCTTTTTGGTTGCCTCATGGCATGCTGTTTCTTTGTCCATTTGCTTTCGTAACGCGTCGCTGGATGTTGTCTCCGACGAGCGGTTTTCCGATATTGTTGTTTGAGTAGACAAAGCACTCGCGAATTTGAGTTTGAGTTTGAATTTGAATTTACGTAGGAAAGCTACCCTGTCGACATTTTGACATGACATTTGGGCATTACATTTGGAGTCAAGCTGAGAATTAATGCCGGCAGAAATTTCACCACGCATTACATCCAACTCTTGATATTTACTAACGATGAGGCAGATTTTCGTGCTTCGGAAACTACTGATGAGAAAGTCTGGTTTAAAATTGATGCGAGGGTTATTTCGTGATGTGGACACTTTTGTTGCAGTTATGTACACGCCAGTCAGCAAAATAGTATGTGGTCATTGTGGGTGAGCGAGCTCAGCCTGGTTGCTGGAGGTTTGCGGATCTGGTCGAACCCTTGGAAAGGGGACCTTGGCAAAGTCCCCACCAGGACTGCCGGCCAGGGTAGCGTGAGAGGCTACCATGCTCCATCAGCGGCTATGGGATGTATTCTGGCTAATTCTGGACAATCTTTTGGCCCCGACGATGATCGGAGGTTTCGCGGATCGAATCCCCGAGCTGTCACCTCCCTTTACCAGATATTTCTTCTTCTCTAAAAATCTGGTAATGTTCAAAATTGAGCCGGTTCAGCCATACAAGCATTAATTGCTTCGACAAACAAACAAAACAATTTCAGCATGAAATAAAGCCCCCCCCCCTCGACTTCCCCGATTGTGTGGACTGCGTGCTTCATGATGCTGTCTCGCTGCTGTTGGACCTTAGCAACCCCTTGTAGCAGGCATTGTCTGCAGTACACCTATACAACGAGCCAATGCTGTTTGCCGTGATGTCATCGTGAGTCAGCCACTGACGAACGAGAATAGCGGCTCTTTGATCGTCCGAGTGGACTAGCCGAGTCACGTGATGTGCGCGTCACGGCAAACAGCCTTGGCGCGTGGTATAATTTCAGCCGTTTTCATTGGCTGTCGAAGCCAGCTTACCATTCCTCAACAACACGTCGAGATAACAAACTATATTTATCTCGAAATAACCAATTCGTCTCGACATAACGAATTTCCGTTTCTGCGATCTTACGGGAAGTAGTAACGGAAGTAGTAACGGAACCAGAAACGGAAATTCGTTATGTCGAGATAACGAATTGGTTATGTCGAGATAACAATCCTATTTTTATTTTTTTTTGGTATGTCCGCTACAGGACTCCGTAATTCAGAGGTGAATATTATTAAATTTTATAAGAAACGTCTAAAAACCGCATGAATATTTACTATTAGTTTCTGTTATTGTCAATTATTATTATGCGAACATAATTTTCCACACACCTCTAATGAAAATGAGAACAGGAAGTGACGTCACAGTTTAGCTTCCTTAGCAAAACGTGATGACTTGGAACGCTAATAATGGAGTTGTCAACCGCCAACACTCCCTTACATCACTACAGGTAAACAGCGCACCTGGCGAAGGAATTAAGAAAAAATAAAACCCAACCCATAGTTCATTGCAAACCGGATATCAACCAACAAACAATATCATAAGATATCATCGTACAGAAATAAAGAAATACGACCGTTACCCCAAGGGGTGTCAACTGTCGTGCGTCAATACGCCATCCGGGCTCGGCTGAGTAACCTTCAACAATTTTTTCATTTTTTATTCTTCAATTCAACCCTATCCCCTTCTTTGGGTTGCGGAGTATACACACACGTATGGGGCGGCTACTACATGTGGGCGTAGTCTTCATCCGGTTTTTCGAATCTTCTTCCGAGGGGATTCCATTCTAAACGCAGCTGTGGGTTCGAGAGTGGAGGATCATATCTAGTTACGAACCCAGGTGCTTCCCTGCCGGTGTAGCCTCGAACCCCGAACGAAAACCAGGATGGATGGATAGGATGAGACGAGGATAGAAGAAAGAAGGGAAGGGAAAAAAAAGAAACACCCCCATTTCCTCTTCATCCCTCATCTACTTACTCCCCCACCCTATTTTTCTGGAGGAGACCTGCTCTTCTCGAATGCCATCCCGCATCCAGACGAGACGCACGTTTCGTCAGCCGCCATGTTCAGACCGTAGACGCATGCGCAACACATTACTCAAAATTTTTAAGTTGTGATGTAATGCAGACGACGTCTGAAGTTGTTTTGCCTGCATGGTTTTACGGCTTCATAATCAAGAAACAAAACGCAAAAACCTATTAAAATCCAAGCACAGCAGAATGCCCTGTGGCAGACCTTTTGTATACATCAAAACTAATGAAAACACATGTCAGGGTTCGTACACCAGAGACGAAACCATTTTCAAGTCCTTTCAAGGCCAACACGAACCCAATTTTAAGGCCGTTTTGAACATCAAATTGTTGAAAATTACCTTATAATAAATTCAATCTTTTTGCTATAGCCTATACTGTGCAATTGAATAAACTTGCATCCATTTAAAAATTATTTATTTTGAAGAAAAAGTCATTTTTGATTATAGCTACAAATAAATAAAAATAGTTCTACGGCACGCACTTCTATCACTCATTTGCTTTTTGGGCCTACCGTACGCACTTTTTATCACTTGTTTATCACAAGTTGCCTTTCCAACATCGCACATATACGTGAATACGAACGACGGCACGTCGTACCGTTAACAGAACAAAAACATTATGCTGACGATTTATTTTTTATTTATTTATTTAATTTATGAATTTAGACATAAATTGCCCGCATTTCATCAAGCATAGCACGCTTTACAAAATTCAAGGCCATTTCAAGGCTATTACAAAAATATACCAATTTTGAATTTTTTGTTTTGAAATTTAAGGCTTTTCAAGGAATTCAAGGCCGTGTACGAACCCTGATGTAAAGGTAACAAAGGTAGAAATACGTCGCTTTTTTCAGCGGCTTGGAAGTCTTTCATATAACACTTTTTTTTCACTGTTTGGTCTCCCTATTTTTGTCGCTGTTCTCGGCGAAAAATAACAGATTTTAACAACACGGACTCGTCGTCTAGTCGCTCGCGCGCCGTATGAATACTGAGTATCATAATGCTGAGTATTATTATTATAAGGCAGTGACACGACGTAGTATTATTGTGTATAACTCTATGGTGGAGCCAGTAACTGGGTTAGCTGCAAGGTGCACTGGTGGGGGAAAAGAAGAGCCTCTTACTGCGCGATTTTTGTCGATTTGTTGGCAGTAGCTGACATTTTTAAGCAAGTGGAATCTTTATTTTCCAATTACAACCTAAGCAGCATAAGGGATTAGAGAAAACAACGGTTTTTTAAGCATATCCACTCTCAAAGCACTGGCTTGACTAGAAGTGCCTAACCCACCATTTCAATCTAGTGCCCCTTGCAGGTATCTCTCTTGTAGCAATATGATGTCACTTGACGCTGCTCTATAGGCCATGACAAAAGTTTTATTCTCTCTTAAATCTATTCAACCCGTAATGCAATAAAGTCAAGCAAGCCTCTTTAACAAGATCCGTCATCTGATGGAAGTATTTGTTTGGTTATGGGGCTCTTCTGATGAACTGAAAACATATGGAGGACTTGGAAACCTATTTCTGGTTTGTGTATCTTGGATGTTGCCAGTTGTGAACTCCCATGAAGTCGGCCGCGGCACAGTTGTTTCTGGATTATAATTTTTTTCTATTTTATTACTTTTTCTTAACTAGTTGTAATTCAGCGTCAGGAGAATCCATACAACGTCATTCACCAGACGAGTTTTAATTTAGGCTTGGGACAGACACCTGCGTGAAAACGGTACTACCTCTTGGAAAATCTCGTTATCGTAGTGTTTTGCACGAGACGAGATTTTTCTCGGTCTCGTCTCGTCTCGAGTTTCGAGATGAGGCCGAGCTCAAAACCAACGGGTTGAAATACAAGAGATGTCGAGCCAGTAGCCAGAGCCACAATTAAGGGGGGGGGGGAGGATGTGAACAGTAGTCAACTCTCGTAAGAACTAAAAAAAAAAAACCGAACGATAGGTTGAAACTTGGGTAAATGCCTAAAAAAAATTGGGTCTCGTTTTTGTGGTTTGCCCCGGGGAGGGGGGGAGGGCATAAATGTAGTTATGGGCCGCCAGTAGCAGAGAAACGAGACACAGTGCTGAAGGTTCGAGGTCGCTTTTGGTCCTGACCCACTTTTTCCTGGCCCAAATAATAAAGCTGTAATTGTTATTTTTATTAATTTTTTTTTCAATCAGTAAAATTTTCCTCTATCAGGGTAGTAGCATTAGCAGGTAGTAGCTACCTGGACAATTCAGGACTATAGCAGGTCTTAAAAACTCAGGAAAAAATCAGGGAATTTGTCGTAACATATACTGAAGTCAGGGAATTTCTACATTTTCCTGAAAGTCTTCCTATGTAAAGAATAATTAATTTCAATTAAAATCAGTGTTCTTTTGGTTGCAGTTCTGATAAGCGAACACTCCTCGTACGTCATATATGCTCGTTTTATCATGACATAATAATCCTAGCGTGGCGTGATTGGCGTAGTGTGGAATACATCATATTGAAACAGACTTTACATCATATCCGTGTTTCGCTACAGTACTCTATGGAAAAGAAATATTGGAATATGCGAGTCCGGTATGGTCTTTGCATCTCTTAAAGGACATGGATTCCTTGGAGGCAGTTCAACATTCATTCACGCGCAGTTTCCCGGGATTCAGAAATCTTGAACCGGGGAACGCCTATCTCGCGTGGGTCTGGAGCCATAGGAACTCCGTAGGCTTAGGGCGGACCTTACCCTGACTTTCAAAATTGTCAGGGGATATGCACCGCTGGATTTTCCATTCTTTGAGCGTTCTACGTCAGAAAGGACCAGACGCCACTCACTGAAGCTAATTTCCCAACACTCACACACCGAGTGCAGAAAAAACTTCTTTACATTAAGAGCAGTTGGGCCAATGAACTCTTTGGCCGAGGAGGCGGTCTATGCAACTACGTTAACCGTCTTTTGGTGGATTATGAAAACTACTAGCGGAGTCGCTCGCTTTGCTCGCTGATTCCGCGTCGTCTCGCTCTCCTCCCCGGTCTGGGCTCGCTCATTCCGCGTCGTCTCGCTCCCCTCCCCCCATCTTGCCCCCCCCCCTCATTTAATTTGCCGTTCGGTCGGTAGATGGCATCGTATGTTCGTGCTGCTGGCCTTTGCGTTCCGGGAGCAGCTACTATCTCAGCTACTATAATTTGCCGTTCCGTCGGTAGATGGCGGAGATGGCATCGTATGGCCTGCTTGCTGCTGCGCTGCAGATGGCTGCGTTGCGGCTCTTGTGTAATTATATATAGATCTTTGGATAAGTTCCTTAAGCGTTCGTACTAGATTTTACTACAAACCAGTTTTCTTACCGTTTCGTTTTTAATTTACCTTTGGCCCGGAGTAAGAGGCAACCTGTCTTTCCGTCTTCCAGCCCATTTTTGGGTGAAAGGGATTATTATTATTATTATATTGACAAAAATATTTTACTTAAAAAAATGTGAAAATTTGCGACTTAACGAAAAACTATACAGCATATTAAGAAGCTACTTAAACAGAAAAACAATTGTAAAAGTGGATGGGGTAAATAGCATAACGAACAATGTAAAATATGGAATTCTACAAGGATCCGTACTGGGGCCACTATTATATTTAATGTATAACACTGATATTGATGTAAATTTACAAAAAAACAACATATATCTATTTGCAGATGATACAATATGAATAATACATAATAAGTATGAAGATGTGATGTTTAACTTACAATATGATTTCAATATATTAAATGACTATTTTATTGAGAATGAATTGTTCATTAGCAAAGAAATAACAGTACAAATGGATATCACGGTACCAAAAATGAAATTAAAAAAAGAAATCTGGATAAAAAACATAACAGAAAAATTGCAAAAATCTGATTGAAATAAATATAATGGGTTGTGAGAAGGACTGTGTTAAGATTGAAAAAAAAATTACAACAAAATATTTAGGAATAGAAGTAGATAAACATTGGAATTTTAGACAACATATTTCAGGACTAATAAAAAAATTAAGACAAATCATACAAAAAATATACATTATTAAAAATGTGCTACAGAAAAAAAAAAAAATATCTATGATGCATACCGATAAGTAGTAACATAAGATATGGTCTAGAGATATATGGTCATGCACCAGAATATTTGGTAGACTACAAAAAATACAAAAGAAGATGGTAAAAATAATGTTTAAAGATAATATTAAAAAAATACCTTAACTTTATATAAAGAAAAGAAAATTATGAAAATAAAGGATCTAAATAAATTTTGTCATAATATTAACAAAAAATTATTTCTGTAACAAATATAAAAACTATAATAAAATATTAAAAAGAAGTAAGGGAAATAAGGAAAGATTCACTGTAGCAAAATGGGCAAATCAGTATGGAAAAAGAAGGAAAGAATGGTATATACCAAAACTATATAACGAACTATCAGAAAATATATTGCACCATTCAAAACTACAAGATTTTAAAAAGATCTATCACATAAAATAATTGCAGGAGCACCATTAAATACCTACAAAAATAATTGTAATCCAAAAAATTAATTTATTAAACAACATTACAGCTGAGCTTCTTGTAATGTATAATAGTCTAACTACCAAAAACTATTTTCATTGTAAACTCATACAAGTTATTTTTTGTAACTTCGAGAATTGCATTGCTTTTGTAATTGTAATTGAAAAATAAACATTATTATTATAAAAAATTGATAGGGTTAAGGAGGAGAATTTATGACTGAGACTCCTTCTGAAACGTCTTAGATTCATTCCTATTAGTTCCGTCGTAGTTTATAGAGGGCGCCACGAGTTTTACGTGTGAATTTCTACCCAGTTTTCAGCTTAAAATTAAACTAAACTAAACGAAACTAGCTCGTATTTAACTATTATTTAACTTAGCTTAGTTGTAATATAGGTTACTTTGGATTTGAGCTGAAAAATGAGCGAAAATTACCAGATGGAACGCGTGGCGCCCTCTGAAAACTCGGATGGAACTAATAGGAATGAATGTAACACGTTTCAATAGGGACTTTATAGAGTTACAAATTCTCCTCTCCAAACCTATAAATTCTTTTTATTATTAAACACAAGAAAGCATAGAATTTGTTTGTAACTTTTGCTTGGCTTGCTAAATAGCGAAAAGATTGAAGCTTGAAATGTTTAGCAAAACAGCGCAAAAGGCTTGTAAGAAACTGTTTTCAATTATTTCTTTCGTATTTAGGCGACTTTGCGCGGCCAGTTGTGAAATACATTCATAAACTTCAACGTTTTTTCCATTTTAGAAATCACGACAGTTCCATAAATTTTTAATTTTTTTTGTCGTTACCCTTCCACGAGACACGCTATAACAGCGACAGCCATTTTGAGTCGTTGTCGTGCCGTGGGCGCATGCGCAATCCATTACTCAAACTTCTCGTCATAATGTAATGCAGACGTCTCTGGTTGTTTTGCTTCCTTCACTTGACGTCTGCCTATGCTTCAAACGCGTGGGGTGTAGTAGGAAAAACTACGGAAGCTCCTAAAACTCATGGGGATCTATCTGCACGCGCGATACGGGATCCCTGACGGGCCTTTTGCACTCTAAAAAATCGGGAGACGTTTTAGTTAAAAATGTTCTTCCGTTCGTGAAGCTATAAGCTAAACGGGAGTGCACGAAAATGTGATTGCGCAAAAACGCGTTGCGCGAAGACCAATGATGTCTCAGTATAGACGACTTCGTGCCCACACGCACGACCTATCTCGCCCTGCTTTTAAACACGGCCAACATTGCAGTGTGTAAAAATTCAAAAACAAAATGTTAGACTTAGAATTTATGTTCCTCTGCAGCTTTTTAAGGATTAAAAAAAGCATTGCTACCATCTGTAATTCATTTTGAATTAAAGGGGCATGGGTTCACGGGTAACCACGGGCACTGGGGCGTCAGATTCGGTAGGCGTCTTGGTACTGGCTGTACATCTCTGGCGACCCGGGTTCGATACCTGGTGAAGGGAAGTGTATATGTACGGGTCTTTCTTCGGTTGTTTCCCGCCATTACACGAGGGTTTCCTCTGGGTACTCCACTTTCCTCCCTCATACGGCAAAAAACAACTGAAATGATGGTGTTAACTTCCACTTAAAGTGTGCGCGGCGTATCTTGAGTCCTGCAAGTATTTTGTGAGCGGCTACGTCTTCCTGGATGGGGTGGCTTTAATCGATGGCCGCCATTGTTTTTGTAACCATCTTGGATATCAACAAGGCACTCTGCTACTGAAAACGTACAATCGATTATCTGTGTTCGTTCTGCGGAGAACTCAAGATAGGCCTCGGACACTTTAATATCTGCCGCTTGGACCTCAAAAAAGCTCTAAGCTTACTGGCCGAGATCAATTCTATTATATTCTGTTCTATTCTACCTTCAACGAGGTATCACTTACCGTAAATCCTCTACTTGTAGCCCGAGCCACTGGTTACAAATCACCATTTTGACTCGGATACAATTAGAGACAGCCACTACAAAATTTAGAAAGGAAATTGACGGCATTAAAACATGTGTCCGACATTAAAAACGGTAAATAATGTCACATGATTGCTTTAACCATTACTCTTTTAATAAACCCAAACATGGTTTTAACCATTAATAAATAGGAATCTTTTCAAAATGAAGTTATTTTGACCCGGCTGTAACTGATTCATGGTTGGGAAAACACCCGGGTTTAAAAACCGGCTACAATTGAGGATCCGGCCATGAATGTAGGATTTACGGCATTTTTCTCGACACGATAGACCACAATGAAACTAAGACCAACGCCAAAACCCGAGATACCTTGGGAACCCGAGAGAAGCGAGCAAACCAAGCCGAGTTGTTAAAATCCTCTGGGGTCGGAGACCATCCTAAGAGCGAATCGTACCATCGACGGACGGGACTGTAAAGAAGGCCTCCTCTGGCTTTCGTCTGGAATGCAATGTTCTAATATCCACTTAGGTTCATCAGTACAGGAGCATATGAAATGAAGGACGTGGGGGTGTCATGTTGTAACTATCGCTTCATATTCCATCCCTTTGTCACAAGGTCGTCTGGGAGGGAAGCTCTTGTTTTGTTTCTCGGCTGGTGTCCAATGAACTCAATTATATACCCGAATCTTATTTTACTAAAAGTAGTGTTAAAAGGCACCAACTTTCTGGCTTATGTCACCCTTGTCAATAGTGATGAAGACTCGGTCAGGTTTGTTAACCCCGAAGTTCATTAAGTTTCATTAATACTCATTAAGGACTCCTCAATATTAATGAAGTTGTGATCACGTATCCGCAGAACAGTTAAGTAGCCCACTCGCCAAGACTCGCTAATGACGGCAGTGCTCAAGTCGATGTTGAGCAAATTTCAAGTACATTCGCCAAGGTTCATCAATATTAATTGAAGCTCCTTTAATATTAATCAGTGCGAGTGAAGATTGAGCATTATTCGTTCGTCAATATTCACACTATTCATCAAGTTTCAACTAAAATTAAACCAAGAATCATCAGCATTTTCGATGGTTAATAAGATTCATCATGCACCTAGATTCACTAACTACTTCTTACGATTTTTTTTTATTGCTCTCGGAAATTCTATT
The DNA here is from genome assembly GCA_023313725.1 of Lithobius niger. Taxonomy (NCBI): domain Eukaryota; kingdom Metazoa; phylum Arthropoda; class Chilopoda; order Lithobiomorpha; family Lithobiidae; genus Lithobius; species Lithobius niger. The sequence continues at coordinate 68,103 of JAHWFP010249562.1, forward strand.
CGTAAAATACCTCAAGCTTTAGGGATTCAACGCTTCACAAAAAAATCTCCCGAACAATTTTATGAACCTTGTCCAATGGCGTAAATGGGGTCTTGTACTGAGGGGGCAACACTAGCAATTCACCCGAATGGTGAGGAGGGAGAAACCACGAACGGCTAGGGGATCTGGGAAAAGCCTTACGAGCTGACGCATTTTTACTATTTTACAGTATTCTCTGGCTTTGTAAAGTGACGTTGAAAACGGTTTTTTTTTTTTTTTATAAAATCAGTTTTGCTGACTGCAATATACGTATGTAAATCTTTTACTTTTTCATATCTAAATATTAATTTTTTTAACACTCCTGATGCTTTGTTAGAAACATTGGTAATTTTATGCAAAATATGGAGTTCGTAAAGTTGTCTCACTGCATATCATTAAAGATTTTTTTTTTTGATGGCAAATACGTCCGAGCTGGATCTTTAAATTAAAGCGGCATTCCAGTCCAGCAAAAAAACACTTGCCCGTTACAATCCTTTACTTTTTGAACAGTTGCAAATGCAAAAAGGATTAAGTTGCGTTAAATTGAATTGACCTACCAATTAATGAACTATTTCTTATTTTTCCAGTTGTTACCTTGTGATTACATGCGTCCATGTTGACTTTCCTGTATAACTCAGTTTTACGACATTAGTTCAAACGTATGTAAATGTTGCCAACACAGTCATATTCTTTTTTTTTTCTTTCGTGCGAGATTATTTTGTGACATTAAAGGGCAATTAAATCCATTTTGACATGCATGTTTAATTTTTGGATCACTTACACAATAACTAAACACAAGAATCGCGGTAAGAATACGTTACTTACGTCCGACATAACAATTTAATTATTGCATCACCAAAACACGACACGGATATTGCCATTGTTTTGCTGGAACGCTCAGAAATTAATGCCGACAGATGGATCTTTTCAGTTTCGACTCGCAGCCGATTGAGATAGCTGTATTGACTGTGAGGAGCTCAAGCGCCTGACGGCCTTAGCTGACCGGCAGTGTAGTGGCCAGCTAAGGCCGTCAGACACCTGAGCTCTACACAGTCAATACAGCTATCTCAATCGGCTGCGAGTCGAAATCGAAGAGATCCGTCTCTCGGCAATAATTTCTGCGCGTTCCAGCAAAACAATGGCGACCTCCGTGTCGTGTTTTGGTGATGCAGTAATTAAATTGTTATATCGGTTGTATGTACGTAACGTATTCTTACCGCAATTCTTGTGTTTAGTTATTGTGTAAGTGACCCAAACGTCAAACATGCATGTCAAAATGGATGTAATTGCCTTTTAACTCTAAGACGCTTTCTCAACGGGTCGTACGACGTACGGAAGGATTTATGTCCCTTTAAGTGAGAAACAGTAGAAGAATAAATTCGCTAAATTGAAAGTTGCATCCTCGACCTCGAAATGACCCCATCTAGTGGTATTATGATTGTACCCATATGCTACTGTTCAGGTTCTATCTTAAATGTGAATTCAATTCTATGGACAACGGCTCTCGAGTTGTTTTTCTGTTTTTGAGTGTCTAAAAAAGTCGAAAATATAAATGCAAAAAAATGACTTGGCCAATTTTCCGAATAAGCCTTTAAAAGCGCCTGTTGTGGGGGGGGGGGGACGAATCGCCCCTACGTCCCCCTCTAATTACGCCCCTAGATTCAACACGGATTGTAACAATACGGGATATTCCCCCCTGCCGTCTCACACGTGGCCGTATATTTTTATTTCTTGTTTACAGTCACTTATTCACACTCTTTAAAATTGTATATATTTTTTTTTCGGAAAGGAACCCCCCATGGTTCTGCTTGCCTGGTTAATCCTTTCTTCCCACACCTGCTGCGCATGCGCATGCACATACATACGTTCAAAGTGGCAATGAGTCAGATCACTCATTCTCCGAAACTTAGAAGTTTGTTTTTAGTTAGGATGGTGGAGGCCAGGCCATGTGGTCAGCGTCCTGTCCAGCGCCTCTCTCTCCTTTTTTAACGCTTTCTCCAGCAGTATGGAAGACAGTGCCGTACAATAAAAAGTAAGGAAAAAGGCAGTGTATTCAGTTCCATACAGCCGTTCCACTAAAACGGCATGAAATCCAACAAAATGGCAAAATAAGTACGGATTTCCACACTTAAAGCGGTGCTTCTTTATCGTATTATGACTCCAGGGAGCGATCGTCGTGAAATACCTACACGTTGTCTATTATTTTTAGTAACGTTTATTTTTACCGTATACATCCGCAGACAGACTCAATGCACGCAGTGGGTCGGCTTTTGGATACAAGACAGATTGGGATTAAAGCTCCGTGCCTCGCTCAATACCACCAATTGTATCTCTGTCGGTCCTGCAGTAAAGGCACCTCAGGTCAGGGTGCTTGAGTGAACCAGCGAGGAAGGGGCGAACCTGATCCCAGTTATTAAGCGCGAGAATTGGAATTTGGCATTGGCTGCACGTAAAATAGTCCCAGAAAATCAGCAGAATAATTTTAGCCGACACATTTTAAAATGAATTTATAGCAAAGAACTTAATAAGAGCAGGTGATTAAAAATTGCGACTCTACTTCATGTGAAGAGTCTAGAAGTACATTATTTAGAGGGTACGTCTCTTTAAAGGCGCCTGTTTACCATTTCGATAGCGTTGCCCGTATTCTAAACACAGCATCCACGTTCCAGATTCTCCATCATCCAATAGGCTGATGTGAGTCACGTGATCTCGTTTTAGTTATGAAAATCGCGGCGCTACTGCGAATAGTGTTGTTCCATTTTTAATTTACCACTATTTTCTTTATATTGCTCGAAGATTCTACGGCGCTTCATCTAGGAGTTGTAAAGGTGAAAAGGCGCCTTTAACTTATCACTAAGCGTATGAATACATCAACACAACACGCCTTCGTTACGTCAAGATTGCTTCAAGATTAGGCTATAGCCGCAATCGATGCAACCTTGGTTACGTTTCAAGTCGGGTGATCGCGTCCGGACGTGGCCAGCTATGACGAAGAGTTTTGCAACACTGACAGAGTGACAAATTCCTATATAGCAAAATGATGCGAGGAGACCGCCCAACAGCTACGCAGGTTTCTCCCAATTAGTTCATAACAACCTCACCCTTAGGTAGGTGGCGCTCCTCACCGTCCCCTCTTTATCAAATGTCTTGTATATCACAGGACCTCAGCATACGTAATAAATACGGTAAGCACCATTTTAGCATTGACACTACAGTTAATCCAATTCTCTAATACGGGCGTAAGCCACAGATTTTTCCAAGAAGGGGTGCTTACGCAAAATGTTGGCCCCAATTACGGATCCAAGGGAGGGGCCAAAGGGGCTGTGGCCCCCTCCAAGGCAAATAAACTCGGAAAAACTGCCGAAATTGTTGCAAAAACACGGTTAAATTACGACAAAAATGCAGGAAAACGTTGAAAAATCATCCTGCGGCCCCCTCCTAGACTTCGTTCTGGGTCCGCCCTTGGTTGGGCCCCTCCTCAACAAGTAAACAATTCCACTTAGATAAACATTGTATCTCAAGGTTGTTGTTCCGATTCATTCGTATATGGCACTGGTTTCCTCGCAAATGTTATTAATTTATGACGTCACAACTTAAAGCCACACCCGGCCTGCCTTATAACATTCCGCGTGCCTTATGACAGCCACGCGCAGATAGCCATCCGCCCATTTACCAGCGCTTAGGTCGGCTGGGGTGGTAGCTGCGTTGTTCGCAGTGAGGAACGTAGCTGCTGTCTCGGTTGGCTTTGGGAATAGTACACAAAACAGCATCAAGTTAAAGACTGTGTCGTCACAAACTGGAATGATTCTCGTATTTTAACATCACAATTTATCATTTTCTAATCAAATGTCTTATAATTTTGCTTCGGCGATCTATTGGAATAATTCATTTTAATTTTTACCGCATTAGTCTTTTAGATTTTTGATCTCATGGTAATTATTAGAAAATTAGTATATGCACACACAGAGATGAAACGTCATGATTATTGTAAGCGCACAAAGGATCATATACTGCGGCACGCAGTAAATAAGTTAATACTTATTCAACAGAAAATTTCGTAGACGCCACATTTTAAAACGGATTTTTACCAAGGGATTGTCTAACGGTAAGGAAATAGACCTTTGGGGCCGTACTTGATGTGGTGGATCGAGAAAAATAGCGCTGGGAGGAATATCCTTTTAACTTTTAATGCTGCAACTTTTGCGTTGGAGAGTTCCAGATGAATGTCATATTTCAAATATCTTCGGAGATAGAAGAACGAAAGGAAAAATAAAAACCAAAATTTCGTCTGCTAGAAAAACAAACTTAGGCCTGTGAAGGAGCTGAGAGGAACCAACCACTAACCTCCGAATCCAAGTGACAGAAGCGGATGAAAAACCTGAAATTCTTTATGGTTTTCGGTCATGGCTCTTTCATTGGACTACAAGATCTACACTCAGAATTTAATGTTTTATCTTTTTTTTGTCCACACCCTCCGTTTAAAATGGGACGAGCCATGTCCGGTGTTCTGTATTATGGACAGCGGATGGGAAATTTATGAGAGAAGGTGGGTGTGGGTGGGTGTGGGTTGGGGTTTGTGTGTGTGTGTAGGGGAATTCATTCCCTTCCCCCTCTTCCTAAATCCGATCCGTTTGGTCACTGGAGGAGCCTAGGGGTCTTCTTGCCAACAAGCCTTGCTCAGTTCGCTCTTCTGGTTTGTGTCTTTCGCTGCTCACGTTTCTTCCCGTTTCGCGGCGGGAGGTGGTGGATAAAACCAGAAACAGAACAGGCCATCGGAAAACGGAGTGGACTTAACGTGCAAGTGGACATCGTGGGGACATTGGTGGCGACAATACAACAAGTGACTAACGACTGTGGTGGAGTCCCCGTTTCCTAAGGTTAGTCACGGTGAACATCCATCTTTGCTTCGGGGTTTTGTTTAAGTACGACAAACTGGCGTAGACTTTTAAGCTGGCGAAGTCAAGGTCGAGTGGAACGATAGTTTTACAAAAGGTTGGTCAGAACTGAGCACATTAAGTTTTTTTCCCCACCAAATGACGTCACCGGGGCTCTTCGGGTTTGATTCGCTCTTGTGCGCATGTGCGTAAGCGGTTACAGTGTAGAGAGAAGATAATCAAGATACCTTGGGTTACAATATCTTTTGAGTTGCGTTGTGCTATGTATGAGTCCTCTAACTACCATGGTGCTAAACGGTAGTATGTTTTTTTCTGGGTTCCTGCTAAGGAAGCAGTAAATTTTACGTCGTTCTCAAACGGTTGGAGTACGAAACACGTGTTTCCCAGTAGCTTTGGCCACCAACATTATCAATACTGGATAATTAAAATGCCCAGTCGAACCAATGTTTAATCAGCGCTGCATTTACTTTTTTTCTGTATTATTGTCACATCGATCACAGAGTGTCCATCGGCGGATGACCGGAAGCGGTTAACGCTCGCTAAAACCCTTTGATCAGAAGTCCATGTGATCATGTCTCTTGTGGCACGACAACGATCCTGGGTTTTCTGCTTGGATTTCTTCAGCTAAATTGTCCCTTTCATCGTCATGGGATAGATAACCCAGTTTGGCTCCCTAAAGCTCCCAAAGACCAAACAACAACAACAAAAGTCCACATACGGGTTTGGAAAAAAAGAATATAGGGGCTATAACTAATTTAAAAAAATGTATTGTGGTTTACCAAAGACCTTTAAGAAGCTAAAAATGGCTTGTTTGTACAGTTCGGTTCAAAGTCTAAAAATATACAGCCAGCCATCCAACACAGTCATTAACAATAACAATTTACACTCCAAAATAAACGCTTTACAGAAAGTGAACGAACAAGCTGACAATTTATGTAGCTAAGTCAAAAGCCTTTCATGCAGTAATACGAAAGGAGATGAAGTCGTGGTTATTCGCAACGTATACAGCCAATTTTCCATAACAATTTTGACGTTACTTATTTTGGTAGCTTTAATAACACCCTAAGAATGTTATTAAATATTTTAGGTTTATAGTATTTTTTACATCATTTGCCATATCTGTTAGGGGCCATTCAAAAACCACGTGGCCGTTTTTTAAGCCATTCCCCACCCCGTCGGGGGGGGGGGGGGGTCTCTGGCCAGATCTTGAACCCCCCCCCCAAAAAAAAAACCCAAGTGGCTCATACCCCCCCCCCGCCCCCCAATACTTAAAAAATACCATATTAACGTGTTTTTGACAAATGCGGTACTACTTCATATAAAATTTGTTATTGTGCCATACCAAATTTGGGGAATTGATAATGTTCGATATGAGAAACCCAACGATAAGTGCCCCCATATTGCACTTTCGCTTTTAATAAACCCACCCGTTTGATTCATTGTGTGAAATATTTTCACCAAAAACATTTGGCGACTTCAACAGCCGCTATAGACTATGCTTCATCCGGGATTTGTAACTGAGATGGACAGTAGAAAATTGTAACGTAATACGTTCATTATTAGGAA